>LPNX010032269.1:0-10500 GCA_001517045.1 Pseudotsuga menziesii
AATATTACATAAACATTCCATCCTGATAATCTTGGGTTTAATTTAGGTTCATAAATATTTTTATACTGTATAAAACCTATTCTAGAATCTAGAATATAATTATATGCTGTCTCTATTCTGTATATTAGATATTTTATTTATAAATATTATCTATTCATTTTTTACATATATATATAACATCATGTTTTATTTTAAATCCTATAAATATAGTTACTTAGAAATTATTATTTGGCAGAAGTAAATAAGAGTATTATTAATATAATGTGTTATTTCTGATCTTGAATTTAAGGTCTCTTTCATTTTGTTTAATATTTAAGTATACTCTTAATAATTTCAAATAAAACACTTCTACATAAAATAAAGTCTATTTCTTTTAAAAATGAACACTCATAAAGTAAGCTGTAGTTCTGATAGCAATACTGATATGCAGAAAATTTTGGTTTCTTTTACTATAATGTAAAAATACTAAACCCTACTGATAATACCTAAATATTTATTCTGTAATGTATTTACTTTATACAGAAAAGAAATGAATACTACTTATATTTCAAGTATACTTAGTCTTTCTTTTCATGCACAGTTAATTCTTTTTCAGAGAGAGAGAACAATATACAATTCAGATTTAAAATGCAAACTGTAAATGAGATAGCTTAAATAAAAGATAATTACACAGTAAAATATTTATAAATAAAATAGAATAAACTAGGGAACTCAGTTTAGGAGATTACTCTTCTAAGCTTGAGCTACCATGCTAGAGTACTACCTGATGATATCAGGTGTGGAAAAACATGGTAATACTAACAAGTTTTTACACTAACAGTTCCAGGTACTGACAATTCCTTTCAGATACTTAACAATCATACTGTTTATCTATTTAAGCACATAAGAGTATAGAGATATGAATGAAAAACCTGTTAAACTGCCGTGGACAACAACAGCAATGGGAGGCCGTTCCTCCCTACCAATTCCTGGAGAGCGCTCAAACAGCGACTTCTCAGGACCCCCGAGCTCAATCTGGTCTCCCTGGATTGGAACTAGGTGCAGCAAAACATATACAGTCCTTCAGCTCTATATTAACTCAGAATCTTTGAGACAGTTTTTCACAGCTCAACTAGCTGTACTCAGCTTCAAGTTCCTGCAAACATTCACTCACAATCACTTCCTTACTTTCTTCCCTTTTCCTCAATGAAAACTCCTGAATCACATTCAGCTGAATGAATTCTTCCTGGAGTAAAAACTGAGCAGCCAAAGCTCTCTTCATTGAGTACGTTTAAAGATTTCCTAGGTCTTAATTGGGATAACTGTCATTTAATGAGCCACCTGCCCACATTCCACTTTCTTGGGGAATCATGACCCCAAATATAGGGAAGTTGCCACCTGCAACTTAGGAAGTGCTTGAGGATGCTGCCACTTGTCCTTTGCCTCTCCACCTAGTTCCAATACCCAGTTTGACCAGTAACCTCTTTTAACAGCTCTCCCATGCTGTTGTCTCCATAATATAATTATTATTAATAAAATATTTTCAATTACACTCCATAACTGTTGACTCTGCTGAGTCATCAATCCCTACTTAGGATTAAGTTTATCATAATGTCTCAGAAAATTAAATAAAACAATTACATAATTTTACAAAATTGGGGTATGTGACAAAGAAGACATGTCACGAGTTCCATATGCCAGTGCAGTTAGTAGTTTGATGTATGCAATGGTCTATACCAGACCAGACTCGTGCAGTGGGAGTTTTGAGCTGATATATGTCAAAACCAGGAAAGGAGCATTGGACAGTTGTAAAGAGGGTCTTCAGATATTTGTGTGTCACCACATATTATGCAATCTTCTACCAAGGAAGGCTTGGAATAGACAGAGTAATAAATATACATGGATTTGTTGATGCAGACTGGGTTGGAGATCTTGATCGCATAAGATCTACAAGTGGGTATGTGTTTAACCCATTTAGAGGAGCTATCTGTTGGATGAGAAAGAGACAAGTTGTAGTTGTACTCTCAACTACAGAAGCTTAATACATGGCAGCCTCATGCAAGCAAAGAAGTTGTATGGTTGGAAAGATTGTGTTCAGGTATTGGGTTTGTACATAAAGTTGTAAGGTTAAATTGTGATAGCCAAAGTGCAATCTTATAGGCAAAGAACCTTGATTATCATTCTAAGACAAAGCATATTGATGTGCAATAGCACTTTATGAGAGATATAGTTGAATACAAGAGGGTGCTGATGGAGAAGGTTGATACCTTGAAAATGTTGCAGACTCATTAACAAAGTATTTTAGTACAGAGAAGTTCTCTTGGTGCAGTGAATCTATGGGCATTGATGCCCCGAAACTATGACTTTATGAGTACATGAATCACTGATATGCAATGGAAACAAGTGGGATAATGTTGGATATATGTTATATTCTTTGCATGTGCGTGTGGAGGTGAGGTGCGCATGTCAGCACTGCATCTGACGATCCATACTTTTTGGCTATTTTTTTCTATTTTGGGGAATTTTCTAAAAATATGTAACTTAGTCCCGGTTAAGGGTTTGGAGTCTATTTTCTAATCTGGGTTAACATATTAGGGTATTGGATGTTGTTGAATACCTATATTTTGTATTGTGAGGATTCATAATGATAGGTAGAAAATAGGAGGTGAAGCTCCAAGGTTTGTTGGTTTTCTCGGTTAAGGGTTTCCAAGGTAAATCGTTGTGTTTATGTGTGAATGCTATGGTGTAATATCTATTTTTATTAAGAGAATTTGTATGATTTTCTTTTATGCACATGTTTAAAACTTACATGTGGTATCAGAGCTTGATTTTGGCATCAAGTGGATGCCTTTGTTGATGAGAGTTCGACGTGGTTGATAGATCTTGGGTATGTGATAAACTTGGGTTCAGTGGGAACTTTGCAGTGTTAATTTGTGCAATGAAAGAGAATGGTGAGCAGTTTGAGAAATTTAATGGCCAAAATTTTGAGCAATGGAAGCTCAAAATGGAGGATCTTCTTGTAGATCGAGAATAGTGGATTGTTGTCGATCTGGGTACGAAACCCACTTCAACGTCACAAGATGATTGGGATAACTTAGAACTAAGTGAGAGGAGTACAATACGATTGTGCTTATCAGACACTATGTTATTGAACGTATCTAGTGAAGATAGTGTAGTAAATCTTTGGGCGAAACTAGGGAGTTTGTATCAATCAAAATCCCTTGTGAACAAGTTGTTTCTGCAAAAGAAATTGTTTCACCTCAGAATGGATTAAAATGGCACTGTAACAAAGCATTTGAATGTTTACAATACTATGGTAAGTCAGATAACCTCTATTGGCATTAAAATCGCTGAAGAAGATAAATGTATTACATTATTGTATTCTTTGCCATATTTTTGGGACAACCTAATTGTTGCAATATGTAGTGCTATCTTAGCGAACTTAAAATTTGATGAAATAGTATCATGCCTACTATCAGAAGAGATGAGGCAGAAAACCATGGATAATCATATCATGGATTCCCTATCTGTGAGAGGTCGACCCCAAAAGAGGAGCACAAATAAAGGATTTGGGGGGAGATCTAAATCTAAGGGCATATCTAAATCCAAAAGAAAAGGAATAAGGAAGTGTTGGAAATGCAGTAAATTTGGGCACGATAAAAAGGATTGCAGATCTAAGAATGTTGAGAAAGCAAATGGATTTGAGGATACCCCTTCCATAGAGACGAAGAACTTCTTGGAAGAAGGAGGGGATGTGTACCTAGCTTCCATGTGTAATCATTCAGAACGTGATATATGGTTGATTGAATCATGTGTGTCATGTCATATGACCCCTCATAGGGACTGGTTCTGTGAATATGAAAAGTACAATGGAGGATATGTGTACATGGGAGATGATTCACCAGCCAATATCATTGGGCGTGATAGAGTCAAGCTAAAACTGAAGGATGGAAAGATTAGAACTCTACTTGGGGTCCTACACATTCTGAATCTAGAAAGAAACTTGATATCTATCGAAAAGATGGGTGTTGCAGGTGTAAAGACTGTGTGTGGAGATGGTGGTTGCAAAATGGTTCAAGGATAAATGGTATTGATGAGGGGAGTTTGGTATGGAACTCTGTACAAACTATTAGGAAGAACCACCATTAATGATTGTAACAGTTATGTTTTGCTTGAGGAAGGAGGTAAAGACGACAGAACCCTGACCACATTAGGAGGAAAGACAATGATATGGAATCAAAGGTTGGGGCATATCGGAGAAAAGGGACTTCGAGAATTGCAAGGTAAAGGTATGGCTAAAGGTATGACTGATTCCACTTTGGATTTTGATTTATGTGAACATTGCATATATGGAAAACAAAATCGAGTAAGATTTGCATCTGGTGTTACAAGAGCAAAGGGAACTCTAGAATTAATACATAGTGATGTGTTTCGACCTGTTCCTAATCCATCATTAGAAAAATATGTGTATTGTGTTTCATTTATATATGATTTCTCAAGGAACACGTGGATCTATTTCCTTCGAAAGTAATCTAAAGTATTTTCTAAGTTTAAAGAATTTAAGGCTCTTGTAGAAAATCAGTGAGAAAAGAAAATAAAGGTGTTGAGGACAGATAATGGTGGAGAGTTTTGTGGGAATGAATTCAAGGATTTCTGTAAGAAGTGTGGTATAGAAAGGAAGAAGACTACTCCATAATCATCTCAATTGAATGGAGTTGTTGAGAGGATGAATAGGACGTTGATGGAAAAGGAAAGGAGCATGCTAAGCAGTGTTGGGATAGGACAATAATTATGGGAAGAAGTAGTCGAGACAACATGTAACTTGGTAAATCCGTCACCCACACCAACATTGATTGATAAAACTCCATAAGAGGTATGGAATGGTAATAAACCCTCTATTAAGAATATGAAAGTTTTTGGTTGCGATGCTTATGTACATGTTCCAAAGGAGAAAAGGAGCAAGTTGGATAACAAAGCTGAGAAGTGTATTTTTATTGGATATAAAGATGGTCTAAAAGTTTATAAGATTTGGAATCCTGTAACTAAGAAGATTGTTTACAGTCGAGATGTTATGCTTAGAGAGGTCCAAGGAGTCCCCATAAAGGAAGTGAATCCAATCGAAAAGGAACCAGAGAAAATAGAGTTTGAGTTAGAAGGTAAAGTGATCCGTCGGACCTCAACTTGTGTGCATTAAAAGTTTGTGTTAAAAGAATGCATTCAGCAGGTTAATTAATGGAACAACATTAACATAAATTAAATACTGAAAACAGATGGAAAACAAACTGATAAATAGATATAAAAGAAACACAGAATCAAAGAGTCACAAAATAGAAGTTGATAACGGAGTTCACCCCCTTCACTGGGCTACGTCTCCGGGTCCCTCTCCAATGGGTACCGATCCAATTAATCTCTTAAAAATGGTACAAAATGGTTCTGGAAACAACTTCAACAACTGTAAACAGAATGTTGTACAAAGTCTTTAAGACATTTCTATGGAAATTACAATCAGCCTTCGAAAGGCAAAGAAAGCCAAAGTATGACATAGAATGTCGACTTCCACAGTAACAGCATCAGAACACTTTACAGCAAACTCTTCGAGCTTTGCATAACAGAGAAACGATGTACTACGCTTTGAACGAACTGAGTCTCTCCCCTCCAACAGTGGCCAGCATCCTCTATTTAAGCACTTAGCGAGAGGATCCATAACGGACCACAATTGTTCTCTTCTTTATCAACGTTACAATCATATGCTAAAATTGAACCATGCAATTCGGCCAAATCACTGCCCAAGCATTATGGTACCACGACGTTCCATATTCCCAAAACGTTGCAACTAACTCCACGCACATATGTTGACTCACAACACATTGCAATGACCGTTATGCACATATGTTGCACCATACCATAGCGTCACACGTAATGTAACCGTTTGATGTCACCACTATCTTCACAATGTCGCAGCAAGTGCGATGTATGTCGTAGCAAGTGTGATATGTTTGTCACAGCAAAGGCGATGTGTATGTCACAGCTAGTGTGATATGTCTGTCGTAGTAGGTGCGACGTATGTCGCAGCAGGTGCGACGTATGTCACAGCAAGTGTGACATGTCTGTCACAGTAGGTGCGACGTATGTCGCAGCAGGTGCAACGTATGTCGCAGCAGGTGCGACGTATGTCACAGCAAATGTGATATGTCTCCACTATGTTTAGCATATGTGTGGAACATACATGTGTCATGTTCTTTGAACCATAGATTAATAACTATTGTACCATATTGGATCAGTGTAAATTAAAGATGAATAATCCTCCGGATCATAAAGAATTCGACTCAACATAAGAAGCTGAATCGAAAGAAGAAGAACCTCATACCACAGTTTTGAGGAGATCATCTCGATAAAGAAGGAAACTAGAAAGGTACTCCCCTCCTAATTTTCTCTCTCATTTTACTTTGTCTATTACTGATGATGATCTTAGAAATGTGGAGGAAGTTGTTGATTCAGAGGATAGTGATCTCTGTAAAAAGGCCATGGTTGAAGAAATGGATGCCTTGGACAAAAATGAAGCTTGGAATCTAGTCAAGTTACCAGCTGGAAGAAAATTCGTTAAGAGCAAATGGTTGTTTAAAAAGAAGTTGAATGCATAAGGTAAAGTGGAGAAGTACAAATCCTGCTTGGTAGAAAATGGATATTCTCGGGTATAGGGGATTGATTTTGGTGAAATATTTTCTCTAGTTGGAAAATTAACTTCTATTATATTTCTTCTTTCTATTGTTGCTTCTTTTGATCTTGAAGTAGAGAAGATGGTCGTGAAGACAACGTTCTTACATGGGGATCTGGAAGAAGAAATATACATGAAACAACCAGAAGGGTTCATAATAAAAGAAAAGAAAGAGCTAGTATAGTAAACTAAAGAAGTCCCTTTATGGTCTAAAGCAATATCCAAGGATGTGGTACCAAAAGTTTGACACATACATACTTGGATTGGGGTTTGTGAGAATCAAAGTTAATCGATGAGTATACTCAAACAGGTTGGTGATCAATTCATTAGCATAGTAATGTATGTTGATGACATGTTGATTGGAAACAAAAAAGATGTTATAAAGGAGATGAAGTCTCAGTTGTCCTCCAATTTTGATATAAAATATCTCTGTGTTGCAAACTTCATTCCGGGAATGGAGATAAGAAGAGATCGTGCACACAAGATGATCAGTTTAAATCAAAGAAAATATGTTGATACGGTACTACAGAGATTTAACATGCAGGAAAGTAAGCCCGTCAAGATTCCTATTCCTGTAGGCGTAAATATATCTGTAGAGTAGAGTCCCAAGACACATAAAGAAGAAGAAGACATGTCATGAGTTCCATATGCCAGTGTAGTTGGTAGTTTGATGTATGTAGTGGTCTATACTAGACCAAACTCATGTAGTGGGATTTTTGAGCAGATATATGTCAAAACCAGGAAAGGAGCATTGGATAGTTGTAAAGAGGGTCTTCAGATATTTGTGTGCCACCACAGATTATGCAATCTTCTACCAAGGAAGGCCTGGAATAGACAGAGTAATAAATATACATGGATTTGTTGATGCAGACTGGGTTGTAGATATTGGTGGCATAAGATCTGCAAGTGGGTATGTGTTTAACCCATTTAGAGGAGCTATATGTTGGATGAGAAAGAGATAAGTTGTAGTTGCACTCTCAACTACAAAAGTTGAATACATGGCAGCCACTCATGCAAGCAAAGAAGTTGTATGGTTGCAAGGAATTTGTTCAAGTATTGGGTTTGTATAGAAAATTGTAAGGTTAGATTGCGATAGCCAAAGTGAAATATTTCTGGCAAAGAACCCTACTTATCATGGTAAGACAAAGAATATTGATGTGCAATATCACTTTGTTAGAGATATGGTTGAAGACAAGAAGGTGTTGTGGGAGAAGGTTGACACCTTTAAAAATGTTGCAGACTCATTAACAAAGTCTGTTAGTATAGAGAAGTTCTCTTGGTGTAGAGAATTTATGGGCATTGATGCCCTGAACCTATGACTTTATGAGTACATGACTCATTTCTATGCAAAGGAAACCAAAAGTGGGATAATGTTGGGCATATGTTATATTCTTTTCATGTGTGTATAGAGGGGAGGTGCGCATGTCAGCGTTGCGTCTGACAATCCAAACATTTTGCATGCTTTTGGCTATTTTTGGGAATTTTCTAAAAATATGTAACTTAACCATAGTAAAGGACGTAACTTAATCATAGTTAAGGGATTTGAGTCTATTTTTTAATCAGGTTTAACATATTATGGTATTGGATGTTGTTGAATACTTATATTTTGTATTGTGAGGATTCATAATGATAATAAGAAAATAGGAGGTGAGGCTCTAAGGTTGTTGATTTTCTTGGTTAAGGGTTTCCAGGGTAAATCTTTGTGTTTATGTGTGAATGCTATGGTGTAATCTATATTTTGCTTAAAATAATCTGTATGCTTTTCATCTATGCACAAGTTTAAAACTTACATTAAAAAACAAATAAACAATAAAATGAAAATGATGGAGAATAAGATCAGAAATTATACTACATGTAATGGAAAAACAAAGGGAACCCATCAAGGAGATGTTGATACTCATAAAATTTTAAATGAAAGACATGACTAAAGAGCTAGAAGAAAGGGTAACTAAAAATCAGACCCTATATAGTTTAGAAGACCAATTAGATATCAAACTCGTTAAGGAGGAAATGAATAAGTTGTTATAAGTATACCATGAGCACAACAAAGGAATAACTACATAATAGGATACAAGTTGAAACAAGCTACCTCACATAAGTAAAGAGGATGGGGAAATATATTGAGAATAAAGAAAGATTGATCTAGGTTAAAGTTAACTTTAATGACTGTAAGTATGACATACTCAGCGAAACCTCCGATCTAAAAGTATTAGGAATATGCATAAATCAAAATCTCACTCTTGAAGATCAAGTTGAATTAAAAAAGGAGGTTCAAAAGGTAAAAGAAGCTATGAAGGAAGTAAAATGGGCATTAATTAAAAAGTGATTAGAAATATAAAAGTTGTTATTAAAAACGAAAACCAAAAAGATATTAGTAAATGACAATTTGACATGCTTTGGATCCTATCTTGGAACTCTCAAGGATTTCCTTGGAACAAAGGCCCAAAGTTAAGCTGGATCCTGAGTGAAATTGATATTATTCTTCTTGTTGAAACTTGGGAGCACAAAGAATCTAGGATTCCTAACATAGAAGGATTTGTCCTACATAGATGAATTGGACATATAGCTTGTTACATTAGGGAAAGCATCTCCCCCCATACTAAACTCTATAAGAATGACCCTCGCAACTAGCATATTTGGATAGAGGTTTCCGACATTAATGCTAAGAAACTTACATAGAAATATGTTATATCGCTCCTATTAATTTGACTTTTATAAGAAAAGCAATACAGATAAAAATTGTCTTTACAATGGCTTAGAAAATGATATTTCTAATCTAAGAATGAAGGCAATATCCTCTTAATGGGGGGAATTTGAAGTTTGAGCTTTTTCAAGTAAACAAGTTATTCTTATAAGCGACCATTCCAACCACAATCTTGTTTGGGTAGAAATCCAAATAATATTCTTAAGATCAGATATACTAGAAGTGGTAATAAAACAATGTCATTTATACATTTTTCTTACAGATATACCATGCATAAAAAAAGGGCCCAAACTTTTACTGTACAGACATGATCACATATAATATACTCCCACAACCACAAGTAAGTGGTTGGTGAATGCCTATAGGCACAACCAACCACTTAGTTTTGTAAAGATAGTTAGTTGTTAAAGAAATGCTAAAATATATAATTTTATATCCATTATTCATAGGAGATTGTTAAAATTAATTTAAGCACAAAACAAATACTATTTAATAAACAAAAAAACAAAAAACTGATATGAAAAAACAAAAAAACAAAATTGTTACTGGTTTCTTTAACCACCCTTCAACAACTAAGCTTATTTAAATCTTAATCAAGATGCATAATGCATTTAAGCATAACAAGATACAACTACCATGAAATAAATCCCTAATATACACTTGTTAATCTAAAGTTTATAGGGTATTTGGTGAAAGTGCTTGGAGAGAAAATTACATGAACAGTCTCTTCGTTAATTTTTATTTATAAATTGTACATCATGATCGAATTTGAATTTGTTTACGCGTAGTCTGAATAGGCGAGGTTTTCAAAAAAATATTCTCTTTTACAACATGTTTTTGACCTAACTTAGCAATGAATTTGTAGAATTCTAAATACCAGCTTTCAAATTTGCATATTTAAAATAGTTTGTGGTATTTGAAAGTGATGAATTTATTAAAAAAATCACCAAATTCTGACCCGTGAAATGAAACCGTGAGGCATTTTGGCTCTTCCAATTTGTGAAACCGTGAGGATTTCTCGTACCAATGAGATAGATGTTTGACTTGCAGGTATCAATCACACACTTTTCTGACTTTTTGGACTGCCTACCATATGATGATC
>LPNX010032269.1:10559-90998 GCA_001517045.1 Pseudotsuga menziesii
TTGATCTTGATCTTGATCTTGATCTTGATCTTGGTAGATATATGCAATGAAATTCCTTGACATTATGGCCCCAAAAAGTAGCTATAATTTGTTCAATGGACCATCAAGTAACACAATCATTCTACCCAGCCTAGCCTTGTCTATCCTATCTTATTTTCTTTCACCAAACTTTTTTTTTTATGTAAAATCCAAGTTGCTCGCCAACTACCGTGGAAAATCCAAAACAATTTTATACCTTCAAAGCTTTTTCCGGGGAGGATGGTTTCCCTTTCTATCTAGGCACTAATCTTTGCGGCTGATAATAATAGATGGTAGACACATGTTTTATAAAGTAGTAGACACCATGACATTGAACTATTAGCGCAGGGGGTGGAGCGAAGAGACCGTTATTTATTATAGAAATGTGGCGGTCCATTTATGGGACGCGACCAAAAATATTTTCATTTTTTTTATAGTAAAGTTCTATATATGTGGCCTATTTGACAAACATATAGTCTGCGAACGTAACTATCAAAATATCTATATATATAATAACTAGTAAATCAGGATTGTAATATTACAAGGTCAAAACATATATAAGATTCTAGTAGCGAGAGCGCCCCAACGACGTCAAGGATCTTTCAGACAACTTCCATTTGCAAATAAAGCCACCCGTCAAGAGGATGCCTTTCTTAGAGAGCAAGTCAGCCTTTGAGTTGTTCTCCCTAAAAATATGCTGAAAAACAAGCCGCTGAAAGAGTGGTTTGACCATGTCTATATCCTCATAAAAAGCAAAAAGAAAGATATCCCATGGAGGCTTACTCAGTTTGAGACAATCTACCACCAGTTTGGAATCACCAAAAATCTATAGATGCTTCACCTCGTAAGAAAGAGAGAGCCTCACTAGGGTATGAAAAGTACAAAATTCAACTATGTTGTTTGATACATCACCCAAACCGGTGGCAAATTGGATAGAGAGAGTATTGGAAAGATGAAGAATCCCTCCAACATCTCTGGCCCGAGGCCTACCTTGTGAGGCGCCATCCACAAAAGTCCATGGGTAGGATACATCCACAAGAGGAGCAGTAATGGAGCAAACATGTTTAATAGTGACCGACAGAGAGAAAGTTTGCTTTAAAAATGCCAAAACGTTGACATGCGAAAACTTGAGTTGGTATAAGGATTTCATCAAAAAGCACCTTGTTCCCTGGTGAGCCAGATATCCCATACAGCGAAAACAAGTAAAACTGGATATAAAGTATAAGTGTTGCTGAAAGACCAAGTCAGCTAAACATAAATAATATTATTACCACTCCAAACAAGTGAAAAACCAACCAGAATTGAAACATGACTCCACACTTCAGAGACATATAGACAGAAAATATACATTTGTTTTTAAAAGCCCATCTAACTTAAAAAGCAACACATACATGATACAACTTACTTAAAAAAAATTCAAATAAACACTATATTTAATTTTAAATATTTTTTAAATTTATTCAAAGTTGTCGTTTAATCGTTTTGCCTCCTTCGAAATAATAAACACAAACATGTGGATGGCTTGGAAATCATTGGCACCTGAGTAATTATAATTATAATTGCTTAAGAATAAATTGTTGATTAGATTTTAAAGTTTAAAAATATTTGAGTCCCACCTTCGTGGATTTAAAACGACATTTGTTTAAATATTATTATTGAATGAAATGGTGGATATTTTTTTACAAAATAATGCATCTTGTTGAATGAAGAGATCTCATTTGAAATTATTACACTCGAAAACAATAATCAAAATAATAATTATGCCGATTGCATTTCTTTAAAAATTGTACTCCGTGGCCTCCGTTTGTCTTTTACTTGGATTTTTTTAATATATATCATGGTAACGTGGTAATAGTTAATAGGTCATTGAGGTAATAGTTAATTGGTCATAGGAATAGGTGACACCATCATGGATGACGGTTCCAGACGAAAACTTGTGCAATGCAACGGATATAAATCGTACAAACAATTTAAAAGTTTGATGTTCTCAGTAATTGTTGATGGAAGAATTCGACGATATAATTTATCTTCAGATTATAATTTTTTATTATTTAAATTTCAATTTTTTTTAAACAAATAGATTTTGTTTTTTGTTTCTCATTCGTAGACAACTCCGGGAAAACCTCTGGCAGGCTAGGATAGGAACGAGAGTTGTTTTGATGATTTCACTCATATGGCTGCGCATGTATCTTCCTTTTTTGCTTAGGGTTGTTGAACTCTTCTTATTCATGGGATATTTGTGTCTTGAAGATCAAAAATATTATTGATGAGAACATTGATAAATCATATTCATGGGGTATTTTGATGGTTCGGCTGCTGGTGAACCACAAACCTGTGGTGCTAGAGGCTTACTGTTCATTAAGGAAGATCATTACTTTACTTTTAAAGCTGGTCTGGGCATTGGTACTAATAATGTTGCTGAGCTATGTGCATTAAAGTTACTGCTTACATTGGCTTTAGGTAAACATATTTCTAAAATACTGATTTTTGGAGATACCATGCTGGTTATAAATTGGGTTTCAGGTAAGTACAGAATACACAATTTACAGCTTACCTGGGTTTATAATGGAGTAATTAGAATGTCTGATATGTTCGAATATGCAGATTTCAGGCACATCTATCGAGAAAGAAACTCGAAAGCTGATGAATTAGCTAAGGCTGGAGCAAGTGTACATAATGGGTATTGGAATATATCTGAGTTTCATGGGACAGAAAGATTTGATTCCTATCAGTTATTTTGACATTATGTGGCAGTTTGTTGATCTGACTATATTTTGGTATCCTTGATATCATGAAGTTTCTATGATAGAGACTGTTTATATATGGATGTGATGGATTTGAGATGCAGACATTAGTTTGATGTTCTGACTATTTGTCTTTTTGTATATTTTGCCATGACATCAATAGTTTCTAGGATAGACACTGTTTATGTATGGGAGTGATGGTTTTTTGATGAGATGTGGACTTTAGTTTATGGAATGTAATATGTTCAATGATATATTTGAATATCATATGGATGTGGGATGTGATTGTCTATCTTGTTCTGATCCTGTTATGATCAGTTTTAGTTTTGATCCTTTTTAGATCAGTTTTGAGAATACTATGGGAGCATGGGCAATTATTACTTTATGTGATATTGCACCATCTAAAGAATGTAATTGGTACTTTTTGGTATAAAATTTTGATTTTTTTTTGTGGAAAAAAAACTTCGTGGAAACGAATTATTTTATTTAGTATCTCAATGCGGTAAATGTGATGGGTACCATCCTCATTGAGTTATTTCGTCCAGTCCCGTCTTCATCAAGCCTCGATTTATTTAGACCAACCTCGTTGTTTTATTTCCATAAAGCCTAACGTCCACTCGTTCTAGCATCACCACGGGTGGGACCTCAAAGCAAGCAATCCCCCCAATAAAGTTCATTGTCATCAGATGGCGTAGTGAAATTACCGGTTACTCTATCCATTTTCTATTTTAGTCAATTATAATTTTTTATTTTTTTTATTTATTTTAATTATAAAAACAAATTCTACATATTCCATCTAGATTATACACCAATTTGGTCTCATACACCAATTTGGTGTCTCGCTTGGCGGTGACCCTAAAAATAGATTATTATTATTATTATTATTACAATCTTAATTTGAATAATTTATATATAATCTAACCAAATTTTAGACAAAAATATTCCGAGAAAAAAAAATCCGTCAAAATCATTGATTATTTAGAATACTCTGTATAATGGCTTAAATTAATCTCATACACAATCGGAAAAAAAAAAATATTTCTTTAAAATGTAAACGTGGGGTAGAAGATGAGTTGAATAAGGGTGTGGATCCACTAAACACACAACAACAACAAAATTATATTAGCATATTTCTGAAGCGTGCGAAATGAAAAACCCAAGATAAATTTAATAAGTTGTAAGATGAAAGCAAGTCTTACGAATTTATGGTAGGCATTTTAGTCAATAAGATTGAAAGGAAAACTCTGTTGCAATACTAATAAGTTATAAATAGAAACCCATGTAATCTATGGCAAGTAAAATGAAATGTACATTAATTTGTCACGCAAGAAAGTATACATATGCGAGTAAAACAATAAAGGGCTAGGTAGTGATCAAGTTTGACTCTAATTATATTTGCAATCAACATTGGTATTTTCATTTGATGGGAGGGGGGTGCAAGGATTGAGGGTTGCAATTTTAAGTGTGAAATGGACAAAGAATGGAAGTGTGCCTCTTCCTTTTTTCAAAGTGAGACATATGAAGTGTATTTCATCTTTGCATAGTGTTTGAAGGAGAACGATGGTGCAATTCACATTCCTTTTAATGTTGTAGAAGGTCAAGACTTGACTTTCATTATTTCCAATGTCAATGGTTGACCTTGGGAATTATGGATAGTCAATGCCCAATTCATATTGAGGGTGATTTGTTTCTTTTTACTTCGATTTATGGGTGGAGTTAGTATGTGATTTGGTTGATATTGTTCCCATGGAGGTCTAATGTAATTAACAAATGCTATGATAACATAGGTTGGTAACTTAGGAGGGCTAGATCCGGGTGTTTATACAATTTGCATGACAACTCCAAGTGAACCATTTAGTAATCATAATTGGAACAATGAATTGCAGGATAGCATTACTCACTTCCCTACACATAACAATATTTGTTTTTCTAGTTGATGAGCATCATCTTGATTTGCATCTTAACCATTGGTGAAATCTGTGACAAATCATGCAATAGGCATAGTTAATGCTTGGAACATGTATTTGTTATGATTGTTTGCTTGTTTGTTGCAAAGTGATGCATTGATGTGTCAAATCTTGAAGACTCCTATGTTGATAATAATCTATTATTCCTAAATGAAAGGAGGCTCCAATGTTCTAAGGTCGGTGTAGCATTGTGGATGTTTTTCAATAGTTGTCGGAAAGAAAGATGGGTGACATTAGTACCCCTTTGATGAAATATTGTTTCCAAAATCTACACCCTTTATGAATTTGATTGTCAAACATAAACAACAAATCATGGTTTCAAATCCAATTCCATAACCAAGTGCACTTCTCATTGCATAACCATAGGATGCAAGATTCCAGGACTTTTAGTTTATATAATCTTGATATAGTGTATTTTTTATTAATAAAAATGAAATTTTCTATCTAGTTTATAGTATAATCTCAAATTGTGGGTGGTTGGATGATAATATTGACACCACCTTTTCTTGCATTTTCTTTGATGTTGCAATTTGTTCCTTGTTTACTACCATTTTTTCTCTTCTCTTCTTTTTTAGCATGAAAATTAGTATAACACTTTCTCGCTTGTCAAAGGGATCTTCATTGATGACATCCTTATAATGATGCATTGATTTTTTTCCTTGTTTGCTCTCAATGATTTTTTTGCTTGAAAATCAACATTTGGACTTCACACTAATTTTCCTCTACTCTAGAGTTGTATGTATGTTATGCTTATGTTTTATGTTATATTGTAAAATGAATAACCATGGATGCAAAATTCAATGTGAAGAACCTCACCAAGCCGCCATGGACTAATTTAGTTGAGTGGATATATTAAGTAGTGGGCATACATTTAAAGTTAGAGTGATCTTTCTTCATTGAAGTAACACATCTAGTAAATTTTTAATAATGTGTTTCTCACCTTACAACTCTACCTTGGGTTATGGCAGTTTCTAAAGCTCATGTAACTCGAAGAATTGGTAAAAGGCATAGAAGGTGTTTACTCCAACCATTCAACCTAATATCCCCAACCTACACCCATCTACAACATCACAAAGGTCGTATCTTTAAGGAATTGCCTTGCTATGTGATTGGTGTTCAACAAAAAAAAATGCCATTCTATCATCTTGACCCTATGATTGATCATTCTTACACGAGCGTTAAATACCATCAAGAGAGGGGGGTACATGTTGTTTCCCAATGTAAATCACATTATATCAAAGAGAGACTATAGGAGAATTTATTGGAGATGGTAATCCATTTGTAAGCTATGTTTATCAAATGATGAAGAATTTTGTAAACGTGTGGCCAGAAACACTAAATAAAGTTAGATGGAGCATAGAGCCATGCAAATTGAAAATCATCAAATCATATATGAATAGTTCATGAAGAGTGAGATTCGTTGTTGTTGCCTTGTCATATAATGGAAAGTTAGAGATATTAAATCCATGTAATGACAATTGTGAAAACTATCTACTTCAATAAAGCTTCCAACAACCCATTCTAATAAAATTGTAAAAAGTATTTATTATATTTTATAACTCATTCTAATAAAATTATAAAAAATAAATTTTATTTTATATCCCATTCTAGTTAAATTGTAAAAATTAAATTGTATTTTGTATTAATAGTCACATCTATGTTATTATGTTATTATCACATCAAACCTGTCATTATCATACCGCATCCCAACAAGAATTTATTTATTTATATAATTTAACTTTCTTGTCACTGCATGAGTGCATACTTAACATGTGGCTTCATTGTCAAAGTTTATGGACGAGTTATCTTCCATGTACCTTAATTTAACTTGTTTATATAAATTTAACTTCAACGTGTGACTGCATGAGTGTGCACTGCGTAGTGTCTCCATTGTCAAATTTAATGACGAACTTATTTACCTAGATTTAATATGTTTATAAAAGTAAGATAAGACCTCAGTTTCGTTGATCTTTGTATTTTCCTTCTCTTTCATTATCATGTGATAACAATTCTCTCGTACATAGAACTATAAAGTTTTTACTTATTAAATTATTATTCAATCCAATAACCATATTCACATAATAGATATTCCTGATCACCATGATGTAAGGGCTTATACCTCGCTCCTAAAAAATGTCTCGCTTTCAACTAAATAAGAAATTGAACTGGTCTTCATTCGTATAAATATTGATTACACGTCGTTGGGATATCCCATTCAAGGAGTTTCAGAGTATTTTCGAGTATTGATCGTAGCAAAAGATGGATTAACGGTGCGCGCACCCAAAAGATTGAGACAACAATATGATAATTGGCACTTTATCATCTTCTGAACATGTTTTTTTTAATGATTATATAAAAACCATAATGGAAGACCTATGGTCAAGTTTTGAAGGTTTAGGTATATTAACATGGGTCATTTCTATGTGGTGGAAATATTAAGGGATTCTTTTGTGGAGGTACCTTGGATGGTTTTCCTTAGAGCACGTGGCATGCTAGAGGAAGGTGCTAAATTACTAGATGATGCTCTATATTAGGTTGGGAGTTATCGAAGGGTTAGAAGGGAGCACCTAAGATTACAAGGATCCATGTGGTGATTGATGTCTCACTTTCAATATATTAATCAACGGTATGTATCTACAATAGTTTCCATGGTTCACAAAGTGTTGATTTCACCCATGGCCAATAAGGTCTCCAAAGTGTTGATTTCAATTATATATATAGAAGGGTTATAAGGGAGAACCTAAGATTACATGGATCTATGTGGTGATTGATGTTTCACTTTCAATATATTAATCAATGGTATGTATCTACAATAGTTTCCATGGTTCACAAAGTGTTGATTTCACCCATGGCCAATAAGGTCTCCAAAGTGTTGTTTTCAATTATATATATATATACTAACTCCTTGGCTTTACTGTATGAGGGTGGGGATTGGAAGAAAAACATGTGTAATAGAATAATTATCCAAAACTCTCCCTTTATTAAACGCTCGGAAATTTGATTAAGAATCGGCGAGGGATAATAATTCCAAGTGTATGAGGGTGGGAATTGGAAATTAAAAAAGATGTGTAATAGAATAGTTATCCAAAACTCCCCCTTTTTTTTTCTTATGATGCCCAGAATTAGGATCAATATTTGACGAAGAATAATAGATCCGGACCAAAACTGCTTATTTTTACAGTTTTAAAAAGTGCCTTGAATATTTTGGGGACTGTCGAATCAATCTCTGGCCTCAAAAAACATTAAAAAAGGACTAGATCAGTCATAAATTGTTTACTAGGAAAGTGAGAGTTTAGATAATGCATATCAAGCTCCCCCAACCGAAATCAATCATTCTCCCCCCCCTTCCTCCTAGGGCTGTGATAGAAGCTTCCTCCCATGTTTGTGTTCAGGTGCTTCTAATCTAAGGGTTTCATAGCCCTCCTAACTAAGCGCTTCATGAATCCAATTGGTATAGGGCATCATGTCTAGGTCTTAAAGTGGATAACTAGAAGGTTCAGGCATTTATGTGAAGGGTAAGTCTCCTAGCCAGTGGGTTCAAATTGATGAATTGTATTGTAAAGGATTTTGGTGGTTATAGGTACCTGTAGCCTCGGTAGTGACAGAGGGCGTCGAGTATCCACCTCGTCTTCCAACTTGTTATTATTTTATATAAGTGGGGTATTAATTTAGAAGATGTTCTAAATCGATGGTAAAAGGAGGATATGAGTTGTTCGCAAGAAGATGCGCATACATAAAAAAATTAGTGCACTAGATAGGTTCTGAACTGTGTGACCCTACGAAGTTTTATGGAACTAGAGCATTAAATATATATTTTTCTAAAATTGAGGTGCGTAGCTCTTTCTGGACAAAGGAGGGGCACGAGGCTGGTAGCAGATCGTTTCTGGTTCAGGCACTCATCTTTATGGGATACAACCCTAAGTCAAAAGCTGGCTAAGTCGGGTTACGACTACGTCTGGTATTCCTGATGACTACGGGTTTTGTAGGAATAAAGTATATCGTATTGAGCTCCAAATATACGCTATTGATGGTAGGCTCGAGAGTATTGTAAATCCATTCTTCAAAAAGTTAATATGACAACATAAAAGATTTTTCTGTGAAAAAAAATCACATAAAGCTGGAGACAAAACCTTTAAAGCGGGCTTGTATCAATAAAAATTTCAGAGTTCCCTAACCATACATTTTGTTTTCGGCTTCTTGACTTTCTTTCCTTCCATAATCCACCCTTCCAAAACTACCACCACATTGCGCCTTGTATCGCCCAGCCGAGAAATTATCTGATACAAATTATTTGGCAAATCCTGAGAAGAATGTTCTTCTTCCTCCTCCTCCTCTATTTTCTCACTCGACACGACCTTCATCGAAGCTACTCTAAAAATCCCTATTTTACAAACTCTACTCTCTTCCTATAGATTATTCCCACCGGAAAACATCCCATTTGCAAAACTTTTCTGAAACCATAAACTGTCAAGCAAGGGGATCTTGAGGTAGCCATCGAAGTAGGAATGTTGTATCGGTATCCCGCTAATCAATGCACGGAACTCAGATTTAGAAGAACATGCAATCTTGCAAGCAAATGAAGAGATATTGAAACACAATATTTTAGTTTGTGAAAATTGTGTGATAAAATCAGTGAGTTTTAAGAGCCAAAGAGAAGTCATCCTTACTATTTGGTAATGACCCATACAACAAGCGACCTCATCGAGTGATCAAGCATATAGAAAACATTCAGTTGAGGAGCTCCAACGGTTGTGAAACCCTAAATGCAAGAGAATTCAATACGAAAACACCCAGAATTGACGAGTTTCGTATGTTTTAGTCAATGCAAATGTGATTACATTATTTGGCAGCAACCGCCACATATAATTTTTGGACAGGGGGCAGATCCTCATAGGCTGTCGATAGACGACGAAAGCTGGAGGAGGACCATCCCCTTAATAACACCTTCGGTGTAAAAATAGAATAAATTATAAATTTTATAACTACAAGTGGAGGAAATAGAGGACTTTGGAATATGCTTAGACTTTTAAACCTTAGGAGTTCATTAAACTCATGGCACTTTCCAAGCTTGGAATGTGTTCGATGAGCTCATTACTAGTAGCATTTAGGATTCTTTAGATCTTATGTTAGTATACTTACCTTTTACATGTAAATAATTAATCAAGGGATAATTATTCAATAGAGGGTCATTATCAGAGGTGATTTGAATTTATCGTTAGGGAAGCAGAAATTGGGGCAAAAAGATTTGAAGGATCCATTATTGGAGTACTTTATTAGAAAGTTAGATTATTGTTCTCTTTATGGCATCTTTCCTTATAAGCTCTGCTCCACTTTCAGGAACACAAGGACATGGAAAGACGAGATGGAAAAAATAATCAACAGAGTATTGATGAATGAAGGTATATTACATGGGGCTTCTAGTATTCAACAATGGGTGGCTACTGGTGTTATAGCTGATTTTACCACACTTGGTAAATTACACCTTTATGGCCTTCCATGTACCTCTACAGACTCCTTGGACCCCCTTTGCTCAAGTTATACTTTGATGTCCCAATAAAGTCCCCAAAAAACACATGTTTATGTGTATATGCGACTTTTAAAGCAATATCTGCATGTACATGCAACTTTTGAGTCAATACCCACATACATAAGGAAATGTGCATGAATACAAAAGTTTTTGGAGTTTTCCTCATAGAGTCTCAAATAAATTGACTCTTGCCCTTCTTTTTACCACTTTCTTCTCTGTATATGCAAGGTTTTGTCTAAAAGTCGTGTACAAATGCAGGTTTTTAGCAAAAAGTCGTGTATACATGCAGGTTTTTGGCCAAAATTTGCATATACATGCATGGTTTGGCCAAAAGTCTCCAATTCTATTACAGAGAGAAATTTCCTATGGCTTAGGGTATACCACAAGAGACTGAATGACACTAGAAATCAATCCATTCCAATATGCAAGAGAAATAAAAACATCTAACACTAAGGGATATGAAGCGTACCTTATTCCAGATGGTTGATGTAGATCCCCATTGAGTTTTTCAAGATGCTTGTATTCACAATTCACCCTCAATAATAGCAAACAAGACAAGCATGCTATATGTCAAAGTGTTAGTCCTACTCTAGCATATATAAACCATCATGTATAAGCAAATAAATACATCCATGGATACAATATTCATATTTATGCACATGTATTGGATAAGAAATGGATATTTCTATTAATAAAACAGAGATATAATAGTGACAAACTCTATCAACACTTCTTCAAAACAGAGAAACCGAGTCTTGCACCTGGGCCTCCACCACTTCAATCCTCCATCACAATGGCAAGCTCACAAAGCAAAGGAAAGCTTGGGAAGTGTAGCATTGTGTGCTCCAAAGGGACAAAGGGATGTAGACTCAAGCATAAACAAGTGAGGCAACAATGAACTATAGTTTCCTTGCTATCCAAATTCTCCTCCTTCAATGTATCCAAGAGGCTCAATATATAGCACTCCAAATAGGCAATGGAGGGTCGAGTCCGAGCGTTCTCAAGGCATATGAAAGGCCAACAGTCAAGTTATTTGGCACTCTATGAGGAAAACTCCAAAAACTTTTGTCTTCATACACATTTCCCGATGTACGCGGGTATTGGATCAAAAGTTGTGTGTACATGCAGATATTGCTTTAAAAGTCATGTATACACATAAACAAGTGTTTTTTGGAGACTTTCTTGGGACATCAAAGTATAACTTGAGCAAAGGGGGTCCAAGGAGTTTGTAGAGGGACATGGAAGGCCATAAATGTGTGATTTACCAAGTGTGGTAAAAATAGCTATAACAGATGCCCCCTAATGTGTGATGTCAAAGGGGTAACATGATGGCCGAAATACATTAAATCTGTTCTAGAAGTGGAGTAATGAAGACCCAGGTGGAAGAACCAACCACTCATTAGTACAATACAATGACAAATCTCTGCCCGTGACTACAATTATACATATAGCAGTCCCGGATACATAAGAGTACAATGGTCATGAATAGGCATGATATACAAATGTCATGTGTGGTCATCTCCACGAACAATTATAACACACCTAGAACTGAAAAATAAATATTTATTATTTATTTCAGAAAACATTATGTTAAATTTATTGTAAAGTTTTATGACCAAGTTGGTCAAGGATGACTGTAATTGAAGAATTATTTATTTTAATAATTAATTAGAAGAGACACCCATCCAAAGGAGACTATTGAATGAGTGTTCATTGACCCACCAGGAGGAATGAGCAGCTGTAGAAGGCTGGTTGACAAGTGCCATCACTAGCATTTCACTTTCTAGTTGTTGCAGGAAGCATAATCCTTAAAATTGTGGTCATGTTCCGTGAGAGGGGGAACTGACCCAAAGACCTAAAAAATCTTATAAATACCATCAAATTGAGCAGGAGGCTCACTACTCATTTTGTTTCAAGTGAATGTACCTTGTGATTTCTGCAAACCGAAAAGTTAGGCACACAAGGAATTTGATGAGGGGATAGATAAAGTGGAATTGCTGAGTTAAGTCTGCTACTGATTTCTAAGTTGTAGAAAGTTGTTGTGTGGTTTGTTATTCAGTGATCTTCTTCCTAGTGGTCTAGTGAATAGGGTTGGGGGTCCTAAGCAAGTAATTTTGGTTGCTTCAGGAGAAGGTTGGGTGGAACAATCTCCCTTGGGTGTTTGTCCCTCTTCTGCAAATTTATCCAGGTTCTAATTGTTTGTATTTATCTATTTTTTTAAACTATGTATCTAAATCTCGTTCATTGAAGTATGTTTTAGTATTTACAAATGATTAATTGTTAACTGCTTGTATTACTCTAGAAAGGAAGCTGTAATTGTTACAGTTAGTTAATGTTCATTATTCTAGGTTATAGTTCAGATATGTCTTCTTTTCTAGTTTAATACTATTTATGTTAACAATGTTTAGAGATGTTAGTTTTAGCTGTTAGATCTCATTTCCATTTCTTTCGGAACTTTACAGTTCTGCTTAAATGTTTATAGTTAGGGTAGATAAGTATCAAATTGTTAAATAGAAATGGTTGGGTGTTTTATTGTCTTAATGAATTCACCAAATATTTAATTTATCGACCATGTTTTGTAAACTTGGAGTTGACACAAAATATATGCTAAGGTAGAAGGGTACCTAGAATATCATAGAAATATTTTAATGATGAAAAGATCGAAAGATCTTTCAAAATGAAAAAATGAGTCAAACTTCAGAAATACAACTACTAAGACTCGACCAAAACTGATAAATCAGAGTAGTATCAATCTATACTACTCTAATCTATGAACAATAACTAAAAAGATATAAACAATATTATTCTAAGAAACAAGACTTGATCGAAAGTAAACTACTCTTTATAGTGAAACCTATTGATCAATTATTCAACTTCTAATCTAAGAATTGGAAAGTCTATGAACAAGTTCAGAACCCTAAATATATGAAGACAAGAAATTATATTATCTGAGGCAAGATTACAAGTACTTTAATATACCTAAGAAATTCAATAGTTAAACTATACATGCATTTAACAAATACTCAAAACTAAGCTAAACTATCTAATTCCATTCCCCTTGAGGATTCTGAGGATATGTATCAAACGTGACAGGAACTGGAGAAGGTGTATCGAAATGACTTTCAAAGGTAACAAGGAAACTGAATGGAAGTAAATGTAATTTAACCTCTACAAAGAGATGTAAGCTAAAAAGTTTCCAATTACAAGTGATTGTAAACATTGTAATCTATTCTTCATTCATAAGTAAATGACTATAGTTGTACTATTTAAGCCCGATTTGAAATGAGATGTTATTATCAATTGACCTATTAATCAAGAAACCAAGAACGGGTATTTCTAATAACTACTTTGAAGTTTTAGGTATGTTATCCTATAAAGGTAAAGCATGAAACGAATTTAAGGAAATCTAAGCATATGCAAATGACTTGGAAATAAATGTAATCTAGAAGCAAGTAGAAAAATTAATAAATATATTTTATTTCTGAAACAAGTCCCATTCTATGAACATCTTCATCATTTATGTGAATGGAAAAACAAATCCTATGCTTGAACTAAGAAACCATGGAAATTAATGTCCTTTGGAGAATGAAATTACTTAATAAAAAATGAAGTAAACTAAGTTAAGGATGAAACTGACAAGTTCTAGATAATAACAAGTTCAGAAATCAGATCTAAAATATCAACTACATAAACATAATCTAATAAGTGAACTAAGGCAAAGTTAAAGAAATGAACAAAAACTAAGGATGAATATGAAGCTTTAATTGAACTCTATATGGTGCAGAACAAGGTCCTAATTACATGTATAAATGCTGATCAATTACAAGAAATATTACAATTCAAAAATCCAAGAAATTGAATCCTAAATAAGCATAAAAACAATGCATAAAATATTAAAGTTCGTATGACAATCCGGATGACAGTCTGAAATACAGTCCGAATGAAAGTCTAGATGACAGAAAATGATATAAGCTATGAGAATAAGCAGACTAAATGATCTAACACCAACTAGTTTATGCATATGAACCTGTAGTGCAAGGAAAGCAGTAAATAGACTGTTTAAACCTGGAATAAGAAGAAGCAACTTATACTCATTTGTATATAAGGAAAGAAGCCATTTTCTATTGCATAATAAAATAGACCTGAAAGGTAAATGAAGCTAATCTATAACTATAGGAAAATAATCAAAACTAACTCTAACTATATACTGAACTTGAAACATTAACTAGTTAACTTTAGCTAGTTACAAATGAAAAGAGTGAAAGCAAACTAAGAGAAACTATGCATGATCGGTCGTTCTAGATTCTGAAAATGTAAATTATATTAGCAACATGAAATAAATTATAGGAAATAAAACAACACCATCTACAGGAAAACCAAGTTAAATAATGAAAATGGAAACTACTTATCTGCAGAAAAGAAATAAGGAAATATACACAATGAAAAAACTATGGTTGTTGAGGGTCCCTTATCAATAATTAGGGATTTGAAGCTAACTCAGCTCAATCACCAACAGAACATCAAAAACTAAAAACCAAAAAATTCCATTAACTGAAAAATATTACAGAGAGTTTTCTAACTCGACCTTTCTATGCATAAAATCATTGTTGTGTTTCTCCACCAGAGGCATCTTTATATAGTTTTACAATAAGCGAGAAGGTTGACCCTTTCAGTGGTTGACCTCTCTAAAAATAGAGGGTCTTAATAGCTACATAAATAGTTCATGACAATGCACAGGTTTTCCGCTTGATTCCGTGGGCATTGGATCTCTTCACATGAGCAGAGGATGCGTTGATTCTCTTTGATGTGGGCAGCTGATGTGTTGTCAAGCTGGGGGAACATGAATGCAGATCTTCTAGAATGAAGGCTCACAAACCATGAGGGACATGTTTCCAACATAACCCATGTCACCGTTTTTTCCTTTATTGCTCCAGAATATCCCAACCAACGAATCCAATGGTGTGAGCGGAGGGCTGAACGATGGTTCAAATGCGGCTGGGTGTCTTCAGTGTGAATGCGCATTTGAATGAGATTCAGTTTGAAAACCATAGCATGTAGAACAAAAACTAGATGCCAAGCATGTCAATAAATATGAGATAATTGTCAATAAACCATAAAATGATGAGGTTTAATCAAGATTCATGTGATATTGAAAATGTATTCATACCTAAGTTCAAATGGTGGTCTGAATGGCAAGAAGTATGACTTATCATATAAAAAATGGTAAAAATAATGCCAACACAACACATTTAATGATCAGAAATGATGACAAAAATGGACATCAACACTCCCCCAAACCAGAGATATGCCAGGTCCCACTGAGAAAAACAGAGAGGAATTCAGGAAGAAGGCTGAGTTGTGGTATCAATTGCCTTTGACTTCGAAGAGGAAGTAAACTTATCCCTAAGCCTCTTGAGCTGGTCCTTCAAGGAATCATGCCTCAACCAGAGAGAAATGTTTGAAGCTATTTTGGTGTTGTTCAAATCTTCAATGCTCTTCACTTTTAAGCGTAATTCTTTGTTCTCTTCACGAAGCTCAGAGATTAATTCAACATACTTCTCATTTTGGATTTTTAACTGTGCTATGTCTTGAGTCAATATGTTCACAGTTTGATGGAGTGGAGTAGATAATTATGCAAAAGACTGAGGATCTTTTTGAGGTATTGATCCCTTTAGACATGGTTTGGGATCAATAGATGTAATGTGTTCCTCAGGAGCCTTATCTTTAATGTGTGCAGAGGCAAGTTCAAAAGCAGGATCTTCAAGAAAATGGGCAGAGACATTGGATAATGCATAAAGGGGTGTTTCAAGGAAAAGGTCGTTTTTCTGGTCATCACGGCTATCTGAGTGCATTGTTTGAATGACGGATTGATCGATAAACTAGACAACAGTCTGGTCGATAGATTGATAACGATTGACCTTTCTTGACTTAGTGGGTATCAGTGAAAAGAATGGGGGTTTCATGGTCATGTCCTCGCGGACAGTATCAGGAGAGGAGGATGAATGGACAAGGTGTATTTCTCCTGAGGTACCCTCATCAAACCGCATAGACTTAGATTTTTTTTTGCTTGGGCTCGAGTTTGAGCAAGATCATTATGATGAGTTTGGAATCAGTGATGCTTTCGAGAGGCAAGGGCTTTAGCAAGGGGCTTCTTGACCAAATGGGGGTTCAATACTTCAAACACAAAGCTATCCCAGGTTTGCCCCTTTTCCTTCAACTGATGACTGATCAGGATTTTAATGAGACTGTGGTGACATAGGCTACTAGAGGGGTTAATGATATTTTTACTAACTTGGCTTGACATTTTTTCTAGGCTCTTTAAAAAATAAAATGGGAAATTTAGGGCCTGGTTATTAACGAAATGTGCCAATAATCTAAGGTGATAGACTTTGAAAATGGTGTACTTACCTTCACAGGTGATCAACCAGATGATGACAGTCAAGGGCTCGAGATATTTTGGCTTAATCCACTCCCTATGGAACCCTTTTTTGCCTGTAACATACTGATACTCTGGCCTGAGAGCAAATTCGTGGACTGATCGAGGGAGAAAAAGATGTTTGTGCCAATGGGCACCCTCCTTGGGCAGTTTTGTGGCCAATGCAATAGACTCCTCAGTCATAGGAAAGGTAATATGGAAAACCTTAGCCTTTTTTCCATCAAATCCCTAGGAAAATAAGAGTGAGATCTCATGATCGTGGCCCTGGAGAAGGTGGAGGAATGGACCCCAACTTGCTCGAAGAAAAATTTCATGGCATGCTTTGAATTCAGGGATACAGAGCAAATCCTGGTAGCTTCCAGGCTCATAACGAATCGACATTGTTAAACAAAGCTCAAGGGATGCAAATGGATATAGGGGATGCAAAAAAATGCAAGAGACACGGCTTGATAGACTCAGGAAAAATGAGGGCAAGCAGAATGAAGAAAAATTCATGCAGGCATTGGTTTAAAATGTGATCCATTCAGACGGTTGAATAATCATGAGCAAAGAATTAGCACGTTCCAACAATCACACTATCATGCAAATATATTGAATTGTGTGCCATCATAAAAATGCATGCGTTGGTGAATTTGTATGGTTATGATATCTTCAACCATGTCCAAAGTAAACTTTGGACAGGTTGAATGTAATTTTCATCATGAGATTATAAGCATAGGTGACATAAAAGATCATGATGACTTTTAATTAATACAATGATAGATCGCATGCATATAACTTAATGAAGAGTTAAAACCATATGATAGACAAAGAAATGAGTCTAAAAATCAAAATAATGCATGGTTAATTGATTTATTTGATGAAGTCGAGATGAGCAAATGATCGAGTGAAGATATGACAGTTGATTGATCCCTCGTATGGTGAGTCAATTGGATTATGTTAGCAGAATTCAAAATTAGATACCTTAGCATACTAAATCATGTTTTTATATGCTATGATTTCATTCGGATCACCATTTGGCACTTCATTCGGATCATCGTTCGACCCTTCCTTCAATCCTTCATACGAACCTTCTGTACAAAATGTGCTTTGTTTGATATGTATGCTACTAATTATGCATAAACATTTTCTAGGGATGTCAGCACACAAAAGGATGATGTAAGCATGTAAGCCTGCTTTTCTGAAACTTTAGTCATGCTCTTCTTTATTTATCATGGATTGGAACAATCTTCTGCAACTTGCATTATCCTGAAAATACCTATCATTTTGTCAGAGATAAATAAATATTTTTATAAATAATTAGAAATTAAAGACAGCTATGACCCTCCCCCAAACCAAAAATATGGCGTGTCCTCAAGCCATGAAAGAAAACTAATTAATACTCAAATGTGTTTAATTAATATTTTAGCCAATAGCTCTAAAATGTTGTTATTATTTTCATAAAAAAAAGAAATACTAACTAATAAATGGAGATGATTCAGATATGTACATTCATCAAACAAAACAAAATAACAGTTCTTAGGAAGACCATATGAATAATGATAGTATAACTGATGCGAAAAATGCCATAGGAAAACCAGTCATCCATGACTCATTTTAAGGATCTCTTGTCATCCAAACAATATAGATAAAGTTCACCCTAAAGTTTGTGAGATTTCTATAGTTATGGGTCCCATTTCTAGGATAATCATATCCTAGGTATTGTTTGAATTAGATGATAGGGTCCAAGTCCAACTTATAGCCATTCTCTAATGACAGTATAAATAATTGGCCTAAATATGTATTTGTATACTCAATTTTTTTTAGATGAGCCATGTGCATAGTGATGCATTAACCATATCTCTTTTACCTGATATTTCCCCACTGCCAGCAGGCCTGTTCATTACCTTGACGGGTTTATCTTGGTACCATGCAAGCATAGCCCCGCTTCCAACGGGTTTACTTGCATTTACCAAGATTCCTTGTTTAAGATTTTACTTAGCATGGACACACTGCCAGCAGGCCTGTTCAGTACCTCGACCGGTTTGCTTCGTATAATGATTTTAGTATGTGGAAGGCAGTTGGTACTAGAGCATGTTAAGCCTACTAAAAACATAATTCAAATTTTTAGAGCGAACCTTATGAGTAACTTTATTTATAATATCCTGAATTACAGATCATGTCAAAAGAGAATAACTTAAAGCTGCTCCTTGACCTCTCAGTCTATCTTCTTCATAAAAGATCAATAATGTTCCCCACAAATAGAAATATCACTCACTCTTGGGCTACCTTTTTAATGAATGCTTAAGAGACAAGTTTTGATAATGAGTCTAGGATGAACTAGTAGCCCATAGGTGTAAGATATAATTTTGAAAAACATGATGATTAGAGTAGGTCTTAAGCAACTGTTCTAATGATAAATCAGAAATGTGCATGTTTGAATAAAATACCATATATAAAAGCATAAAAATGAAATTAATAAAAAAGAATCATAGAAGAAAGTGGTTAGAAATGATATAAATAACAACTTTTCACTATAAATTTCAGTTTTCAACCATAATCAAAAGAGGAGTTAGGATGCATTTTGAGTTTTTTTTGAGTTTTTTTTAGAGCACTTCCCTTTTAGATAATATTTCATGAGCTGATTACAGAGATAAGGTTCTTGTAATCAAACCGCAAAACCACTTGTTAGATGATTCAAATTTACTCACAACAAAAACATGTGTTGTTGGAGTAGGGACCCGCAGCTATAGGAAAAGCTGCTATATCGGAACAAGAAAGTCAAAGGAAATAGTACCTGAAGCGGCTGAGAAGAGAGCTCAACCACTACATTTAAGGTAGCTGCGCCGACAGGAGGGATTAGCTACCCTCATGAATGGATAAGGAGCAACGGGCCGAGGTATTAAAGACAAAGGACAGAAGGGGAGCAACCGAGGAAGCGACGCCCATACCTACGATCAGCGCCGAAAATCACGGAAGACTGCAAAAGGCTACAGTGTGACTAGTAAGCGGAAGTTCAAAGTACAGATAGGCTGACTGTCACAGTTAGGGTTTTGGGTTACTGTTGGGATAGGCCCACAGTTTTGTATCACAGTGAGACCTTCGGGCCACCTATTTAAGCATGTATTTTGTATTATGAAGGGTTAGACAGTTAGACAGTTAGATGGTTAGACAGTTAGAGAGATAGCTAGCTAGTTGATAAGGTTGTAACTGTGTTGAGCTCTGGTTCTGTTGTTAAAGCTGTAGTTATCTTACTGTAACCAGTAGCCGACTCCTTGAGCATGAATGTAACAATTTGCAGGGATTGAGAGAGAGAGAGAGAGAGGATATATTGTAAGAAGAAAGCATAATAGGAAGAGAAGAGATCTAAGAGAGAAGGGCTCCCAGCTGAGTGCGTGGAGTTTCCCAGAAGATCTCAAGCTGCATAAGAGGTTGCAGTGGAACTATGTTACTCTCTCAAGATATAATAGAAACATAGTTCCTATGGACGTAGCTTTCTCCCTGGAAGTGAACCACGTAAAATCCGTGTGTTGTGCGACTGTTTCATGTGATTGTGCTATGCTTATTTGCTATCTGTTATTCGTTACATGAACGTTGCTTATCAGTTAATGAATGTATGTATGCTATCCTTCAGTTTACAGTAACATAGAAGGTTAAATGCAAGTTGAATGTGTCGAGTACTCTGTATATGAGTTTATCGGTGCTTGATTCATGACAGTAGCAGCTATTGTGTTAAGTGACTTCTGTATATTTAGTTCAGCGAGTTGAGTGTGATTGGTGTTAAGCATGATAAACTATAGAAGCTTAAGCGAAGTTGTTTAACACCTTGATGAAGGTTAACTGAGCTATTATACCCAGAGAGGAAGCCTCTGGACCTTGAGAGTTGATGAGCATATTAAGTCTTACTGTAGGAAATATCGTAGCGTAGAAAGGTGATATCGCATTGTCGGAGGAGATGTGGTGTGAGATATCACAGGTTAAGAGTTGAGTAGAAGAGTAAGTTTGCGTGTTTTCCTAGAAGCTGTGACGTGATAAGAGCCAGTCCTGTAGCAGAGTCAGCTAGGAAGAGAGAAACAACCCATGTGGAGAGATCCCACTGGTTAAGTAGAGTCAAGAGAACCCAGGATGCTGCAGAACCTGGTTGAGGAAACCTGATTCTTCAGCCAACCCATCTAAGATCACTTCGGGTGAGACTTCAGGCCATCCCACGGTCTGTCGCCGAAAGGGACAGTGAGCTAGGGGTTTTGTTGGTACAATAAAGTAAGCTCGGGTCTGCACATGTAAGACCAACAAATGGTTCTGTTGCCGGTTTTGAACAAATTGAAGAGCTGATGTTCTGTTGGCATCCTACTAAAGAAGAACTTAACCATTGGGTTGAGTCTAAGGAAAGAGAATTTGCTACAAAAGAAAACAAGAGTCCTAGGCTTAGTACAGAGGACTGGTTACAAAAACATATCTTCACAGACCTGCATGAGATATTTTTTGCGACCTATGCAAATGAGTTGTACGATTGGTTGTCAAAGTTGAATGATAAGCACGTATTCAAGAAGAAACGGAATATTGTCTAGACACCGGAGCTGATTCACACCGTGAAGAGCGTAGATAATCCTATTTCGTGGGAAGTAGACTTCTGGCTTGCGAGTTTGCTGGAAGATTTCATTACAGAGTTTGCAGTTGATCAAAGAAAGAGTTTAAGCGAAGCAGAGAAATACTTCTTCAAAGGATATCGCGGTAAGTACTTGAACTCTTTAAATTTGTTCCTTAAGATGTTATTGTATGAAAAAGGAGTATTGGATATATTCTCAGATGAATAAGTTAAGTAAGTGTAATGTCACAAGAGTTTGAGAGTAATTCTAAAGAAATTGGATGTACATGTAGCAGTAAAAGATATAAAGTAGAATTTAGATCTTCCTTCTTTGAAGACAGTTCAGACAGTACTAGAGAACAGAGTCAAATTCATAGAGAAAGAACAGCAGGGGTATCCCTTACCACCCTTATACCCCACAGAAACAGACCAGGACTCAGAATAATCTTGTAGGAACTCCATCTAGTAGTTCACACACAATACATACTACATTTACACCGCCAAGTGGTAGTAATACAGCAAACCAGAATCCACCTCATAGAAACAAAATGTGGGATGACATGAAATTACCTACCTTTAAGGGTACAAGTGCATAATACCTAGAACAACATTGGTTCCTATGTGAAGCTGTATGGACCATTAAACAGATCCAGGATGACAATGCTTGTCCAGTTTGCTACTACACTTAGAGAAAGAGCTTTAACATGGTCTATGAAGTATACATCAGCGCAGATTAGAACACTCGCAGAGGTCAGGACCGCAATGATTAAGGAATTTAAGAAACCCAAGTCTGAGTCATAATGTATCACAGAACTTAAAGACATCAAACAGTTACCCACAGAGTCAGTATGGGATTTTGATCAGAAATTTAAAGCTCTTATAGACCAAGTTAGTTTTGAGTTTACGCCAAAGCAGCATAAGGAATGGTTCATCGCAGCACTGCTCTCTCATATCAGACTTCCAATAATGCAACAGAAACTCCATACGCAGGATGAAGCATTGGAGATGGTAATGAAACTAGAGGCTTCACCTCTAGCTGAGACTAGTGCAGGTATGACAAACTTATAGAATCAGTTAGCCAGTCTCACTTTACAGTTACATGAGATTAAGAAAAGAAAAGAGGTTGAACAAGAATTATGGTGTACAAAGTGTAAAGGACATGGCCATACCAAAGATAATTGTCCAGTATTTGTGGAATATCTAGCAAGTGGGGATCCTAACCCCTTAGTACAGACTCAAGGGCCATGGTGTGAAATATGTAGAACAAGAGGACATAGACCACAGGAATGCCCTTTACTTCAGAAGTATGTACAAACTCCTAAGAATTTATACTGTAACTTTTGTAAGTCAGTAGGACATGATGAAAATAATTGCAGAGCTTATGATCTCATGATAGAAAGAAAACATGACTTCTACAGAGTCCAGTCAGAGACATCAGGACCAGCAGCAGGACCACAGCATGAACCGGCTCATGATGGCCATGGTGGAGGATTTAGAGGAAGAGGCCGTGGTGGAGGATTTGGCCGTGGCCATGGACCGATTGTTTGTTACAACTGTGGAGCCATAGGAAATTATGCTAGAGATTTCCAGAACCCTACTACAACATGTAAGTATTGCAATTCCTATGCTCATACTATAGAAGAATGTCCTATCTTGATAGCCAAGATTAAGGATCCGAAGCCAACAGTAAACCAGAATATTCAGCTTATTGCTGCTGAGTAGAAAGAACTAGAACCAAGAGTCAATATTGTGACTCACAGTAGTGCTTCTACTAGTAAGACATCACAGGATGCCGAAAAGAATACAGGTCCAAAGTGGGTGCGTAAAGAAACTGATAAATCTACACCACTTGACCTGCAGAAGAACAAAGAAACATTTAAGCAAGATAAAAATTTCTTTACTGACCCTACACCAGCAGGATCACAGATATTTCCTCGTAGGGGTATAACACAACAAAAACCTTGTGGCGTTAGTCCTGTGCAGACATCGCACGATACCACATCAGGAAGGTGCAAAGAGGATGAGTTGATAGGAAGTGTACAATCCTTCCTGCGGAGCTGCTTGAAACTCGTAAGAAATGAGAAAGCCATAGGTGAGATTCAATGCATCATATATCAGTATCAGCAGTCTTCTTCCATGAGCAGTACGCAGCGTGCTGTTCATAATATTATGGGCCATACAAGAACAGGAAGAGAAATGAAACTCACAGCACAAATTGGAGAGTTTGAAATGGATGAGGTAATCCTAGATTTAGGATCAGAGGTAAATGTTCTTACTAAACATACATGGGAATAGATGGGTAGCCCTAAGTTAGCCAGATCACCTATCCATCTGTGACTAGCCAATCAGCAAAGGGTATCGCCACTGGGTCGATTACCGCAAGTACTAGTTGATATTGACAGAGTCCGCAGCTTTGTAGATTTTAAAGTCATAGAAATTATTGGCGATAGTAGACCGTATCCAGCTTTATTAGGTATTGATTGGGAAATTGATAACATGGTTGTTATCGATTTGAAGAAAATACAAATGACCTTTGAGGATAAACATATTCGAATCATCACATCGTTGGATCCTTTTCAGGGTCCACGATAGATTGAACCTATCAGAACAGAGGAAGAGGTGCGTAATATGGAGAGCTTCTATCAGATGACTGCTAACCAGAGTGATTATATCAACCCCACTGCAGAAGGAAATATTAGTTGGCGATGCGACAGCTCATGCGCATCGGATTCGGATGTTGGTTTAGAAAATTGGTAGAATAGACTTTATGAAGTTTCAGCTCATAGATGTGCATTTATGACTAAGTCACTGTGATGGATTGGAACAGAGGTTAAGGATATTCCGTCGTTTGATGGATTAGTGGATGTCAATGACTTTTTACAGTAGTTTGAGCAGAAAATCCCTCATGAGCAGAGGATGGAAGCTATTGACCTTGCAGTAAGAGTCACACCTGCAAGATGGTGGCATGCACATAAAGAAAATATCGCATCATGTGATGATTTTAAGATATTGATGGAGATCAGATTCTCTATTGACAAGGAACGTTTCCAGCAGAAATATACAGGAGAAAGTGACCCCAGGTCACATATTAAGATTTGTGAACAGAATTGGTTGGACATTCTATAGGATGAATGGGTTCACCTATTCATTCACACTTTAGACACAGTCCCAAGGAACTGGTACACCGAGGCAGAGTTGCGCAGAGGAACGATTACATGGCTAGTTATGATAGACAACTTTCTACTCACTTTCACTTTTGAATCTGAGTATCCAAGCATTGATCAGGCTCTAGAGATTATAAAGACTAAGATATTTGATGATTGTACCCTACCAGTGTATACTCAGCTTGATTGGGCTATCCAGTTAGAACATGCACTAGAGTGTTACAACTTCGCAGAAGAGCTAGGTGATGAGGATGAGAATCCTCATAGTATCAACATTCCAGAGTCAGAAGGGACTCGCGAAGTTGAGGGACCAAAGCTAGAGATTCTAGTTGTCACAAAGCCTATTAAGATTAAAAAGATCAATATTGGCACAGAAACAGAACCAAAGTTTGCCTCTATTGGAGACTATTGGGATGATGAAACAGTAGGACACATCGCAGATTTGTTACATGACTATCAGGACTTATTTACCACTAAGTTTATAGAAATGAATGGAATAGTAGGAGATTTGGGAGTCATGAGGATACCTTTGAAAGAGGATGCTAGGCTAGTTAAGCAGCGTTCATACAGATTAAATCCTCGTTATAAAGAAAAAGTTAAAGATGAGATTGATAAGATGTTAGCAGCAGGCATCATTGAGCTAGTAGAAGAGAGCGAATGGGTTAGTCCCATAGTTGTGCAAGAAAAGAAAACTAAAGGAGAAATCAGGATTTGTGTCGATTTGCGCAAACTCAATGACGCATCGCTTCATGACCCGTTTCCGACACCTTTTACTGATGAAGTTTTAGACAATGTAGGAGGACAGGAGATCTACTCATTCACTGATGGATTTTCAGGCTATCACCAGATAAGAATCCATCCAGAAGATCGACATAAGACCACCTTTGCAACATAATGGGGCTCATTCCAGTATACGGTAATGCCCTTTGGTCTTAAAAATGCACCAGCTATTTTTTCTAGAGTAGTAGTTTCTATCTTTAAGGAATACATCCATAAATTCTTAGAAGTCTATTTTGATGATTGGACCGTATTTGGATTAATCAAAAATCATATAGGAGATTTAAGGCTCATGTTAGAGAAATGTAGGCAATATCAGATTTCTCTTAACTTGAAGAAATGTATATTCTGTGCACCATTTGGTATTTTGTTGGGTCATATTGTTTGCAAACAAGGCTTGATGGTAGATCCCACAAAGATTGCCATCATTGTAAATCTACCAGCACCCAACTCAGTCAAGCAATTGAGGACAATGCTTGGTCATATAGGGTATTATAGAAAATTCATCAAAGGCTATGCAAAGATTACAACACCTATGGAAAAGATGTTAAAGAAAGAAGTGAAATTCCTATGGAATGAGGAATGCCAGCAAAGTTTAAACACTCTTAAAGAGAAGATGGTTACAGCACCCATCTTAGTATTTCCATATTGGAACAAGCCATTTCATGTACATGTGGATGCATCTGGCATCGCACTAGGGATTGTCTTAACACAGCCAGGAGAAGGGGGTATCGATCACCCTATCGCGTACTCAAGCAGAAAGTTATCTACCGTAGAAAAGAACTACACCACTATAGAAAGAGAAGGATTAGCTATGGTGTATGCTCTATAGAAGTTCAAACACTATCTGTTGGGTGCCCCATTCAAGATGTTCACTGACCATTCCGCTTTAAATTATTTGGTCAATAAGCCAGTGTTAGGGGGAAGGATCTGTAGATGGTTACTCCTATTTCAGGAGTATGATTTTGAAATTATTGTAAAACCAGGAAAATTGAATGCTGGACCTGATCATATGTTGCGAATAGACTCAGGAGAAGAACCAAGTAATCTAGAGGATAATTTGCCAGATGCACAATTGTTTTCTATCCATATCGCAAATGAGTATTACGCAGATATTATTCACTTTCTCACTACAGGGTGGGCACTAGTTGACTTTACTAAGCAGCAAAAGAAACAGTTAGTTGTTAAAGCAACAGATTTCGCTTTGGTCGCAGGACATTTATATAAGTTAGGTCTAGACAAAGTCCCGCACAGATGCGTTATGCTGCACAAGAAAGAGGCCATTATCAGAGAAGCACATTCAGGTACCACAGGAGGACATTTCACAGGAAAGCCGACTGCTCAGAAAATTCTAGTTGCACGATTATGGTGGCCTACTTTGCACAAAGACACTAAGGAGTTTTGTAGATGCTGTGATATCTGCCAGAGGGTAGGAAAACCTTCGCGGAGACATGAAATGTCGCTGCGACCACAGATTACACTGCGGGCATTTGACAAGTGGGCTATAGATTTCATGGGTCCTATCAACCCACCAGGGAAATGAACTGGTGTGAGATACATCATCACAGGAACATAATACCTCACCAGGTGGGCAGAGGCCAAAGCAGTAAGTAATTGTGATGCTGCTAGAGCTGCACAGTTCATTTTTGAAAACATCATAAGTAGATTTGGATGTCCAATAATTTTGATGAGTGATCAAGGTGCACACTTTCTGAATCGCACTATTCAGGCCTTGACGGAGGAATTTCAGATACAACATCATAAGAGCACTCCCTACCACCCACAAGCTAATGGTACGGTGGAGGATTTTAACAAGATTATAGAAAATGATCTTACTAAGATCTGTAACAGCCAAAGAGATGATTGGGACCTTAGGGTTAATGCTGTATTATGGGCTTATAGGACTACATGCAAGAAACTTACAGGACACACACCTTTCAGCTTGGTATATGGACAAGAGGTTGTTATGCCTATGGAATATATTATTCCCAGTTTAATAATTGCTCAAATTACTGAGATGGCTGATACAGATACGATGAATGAAAGACTAGCGCAGCTGCTTTCCTTAGAAGAAGACAGATTCATCGCAGGATTTCATCAAAAAGTGCAGAAGGCACGAGAAAAATCTTGGCATGATAGGCACATCAAGAGCAAGATTTTTCAGATAGGAGACCTAGTGCTCCTTTACAACAACAAGTTTGTTAAGTTTCCAGGGAAGTTCAAGACACATTGGTTGGGGCCATATTAGATTCAACAAGTCACAGATGGAGGTGTCGTTCATCTCAGTAAACTGAACGGGGAGCTTGTTACTACTTTGATTAATGGCAGTAGGTTTAAGCTTTATAGTGATAGCCACTCCACCTCTAAACCCTAACTCAAAGAACTAAGTGGTGCATATGTCCAGTGTAGTTGAAAGGAGGCATTGCACCCATAATTAGTCTACACTGAAAAAAAAGTAAAAAAGTTCTAAGTAGGAGGAATCGCAGCAGGAAAATTTATTTTGCGCAAGTCATAGGACGCTTGCAGAGTTCACGCCAACTTTTTGGTCCAGGATGATGCGGTGTGACATCGCAGCGAGGTGATGTTCCCCATGCCATGAAGACAATTTTGAAAAGGGAAAGAGGGCCGGTCACTTCGCCATGTCACAAGCAATTAATGTATATATGACAGGTATACGTTGCCCTAGATTTGGAAACAGTACAAGGATTGTCCTAGATTTGGTAAATCTTGGTCGAGACCGGTGCCTGTACACAATTTTCAAGGGAGATTTGATCCGATTTTTAGCACTTAATGAGGATCGGGGCTCCGGGTGTTGTCTTGTCCATGCAATAAATGCTACCAACGGGTCCATCTTAAGCAACCGTTGCTTCAGAGATTATCGCCTTCATTATAAATGCACAGATCATTCAGAAAAAAGTGTTAATTTTGTGATTTCTAAGAGTTATAGAGCAATTTGTAGAAGTTTTCCTTGTGCATAGATACTCTAGTTACAAAGTGCTAGTTTCCCCATTTTCACAGCCATTACCAGTCCAGAGTACTGCACCAGACAGTTTATGTCTGAGAAGGAACCTTTAGAAGACGTTGTGTGACGATTCCAACGTAGTGGCCTCGAGTCTGCTATGACGACATCGCCCAGGGTTGTGAAACTAGGTGCACCACAGGTCAGACAGATGCCAAGGATGAAGAGTCAAGCTCAGATAGTAGAAGAGTCCAGCTGAGAGCAGAGAAAAAGAAAGACGAGAAGATCACTGAAGATAAGAAACCAGAGAAGAAGAATGATGAGAATAAATATACCGACAAGAAGAAAGATGAAAAGGAGAGTGAGGAAAAGGTGGATAAAAAGAAAGAGGAAGAAAGTAAAAATGAGAAAAAGAAAGAGAAGGAAAAGGTTGATGAAGTACCACCATATCCAGGATATTTTCTTACTAGAAAATGCAGACAAAGGATCGTTCTTGGAATGGAATTCATGGTTTGTATAGTTTTCGTATGAAAGGATCCAGACCGAATGAAATGTTTGAGAAGGCTGGAAGATACAGATTTATATTTTCTTTGTGATACAAGGTCTAACCTAGATAAAGAGGAAAAGATATATGTGGAAGCCTTCTCAAAAGCTCAATATCCTTAAAGGAGCTGCTGATCCACGAAGAGACCTATATGCAACTTTGGAGTATATCTTGTGAGAGAGAAGGAAAGATAAGAGAGATATACGAACTAAGTTTACAGAAGATGATGCCAAAGATGATAGAAAGGCCAAAGGAGAAAAGAGAAAATTTGATGGGAAGATGGAGGAAGACCACAAGGCGTAGATTGCTGAGCTTGAGGCTCGAGAACCAGGAACTCTTGAGGCAGACAAGGAAGCAAGGGAACAGGCCTTTAGACTCACTTCAACATAGATGAAGTGTCGCATAGATGATGCAGAGTCATTGCTAGCTGATGCGACGAAGACATGGTTGGAGCTAGAAGAGCTCCTAGATAGACTGTATTTGCAGCAGAGCATCCAGAACATAGAAAATGTAGTAGCAGCAATGAAGGAAGAAGTCAAGAGCTTAGGAGCTCTTGCAAAGATGAAGAAGACGACAGAGATGAAATGTTTGCAACAGGAAGTGCATCGGTTGCGAGAAAAAGAAATATAATTCAATACTATGCTTCAATCGTATCAGGAACAAATCGCAGAGCTGGTCGATGCGGTTGAGCAGAAGGTCAAGGAGTTCACTACAAGTAAAAGTGAAATTGATAGCGCAGAAGACCCCATGATTAATTAAATTTTGCTTGAAGTGGCACAAGACTGTGTCAAAGCTACGGACAAAGATGTCGCAGGACTTAGGGAGAGAGTCGCAAGGACTTCGCAGGAAGCCAAGGAGAAGCTACAGAAAGAGAAACCAGATGTTAGTGGCTCGGGGACGAGCCACAAGTAAGTGTTAGGGGACTATTGGAGTAGGGCCCCGCATCTATATGAAAAGCTGCTATATCAGAACAAGAAAGTCAAAGGAAATAGTACCTGAAGCGGCCGAGAAGAGAGCTCAACCACTGCATTTAAGGCAGCGGCGACGTCATGAGGGCTCAACTACCCTCATGAATGGAGAAGGAGCAACGGGCCGAGGTATTAAAGACAAAGGATAGAAGGGGAGCAACCAAGGAAGTGACTCCCATACCTATGATCAGCGCCAAAAATCGTAGAAGACTGCAGAAAGTTGCAGTGTGACCACTAAGCGACAGTTCAAAGTACAGATAGGCCGACTGTCATAGTTAGGGTTTTGGGTTACTGTTGGGATAGGCCCACAGTTTTGTATCATGGTGTTGAGGCCTCAAAATTCGCAGGAAACAATAGTAAGGGATTCTCCCCAATCAACGTTCCCAACTATCCCGTTGACTATTTGGTATAGGGAATCCGTCCGGTTTGTGGTCTGGCTACCGTAGGTCAAAGTAACAAAACAAGGTTTTACCGGTTGCGGCCCCGTCCACCGTGTATATTTTTGTATTTTTTGACTTATGTATGAGATGCATATGCCTACTTAACCATGCAGGGTGATTAGGATGTGAGGAACAGTCACAATGTAATGCGCAGGTTCTTACCTCTCATCTTAGGCCCCCAAGCATCTAAATCACATATGCAGCCATGAAATGAAACTAACTACCTATCTATCTATCCCCAGGGAGAAAAATGAATTTAGTTATGAGTAATGTAAGGTGTGCATGCAACATAAAGAGAAACTACCGTTAGCTGATTATTTCTTCCCACATTGCATGAACAATTAAGGATATTTCACAACCAGATAGCCAATTGTTTATGAACAATATTCATTACTCATAGTGGAAATCTTCATAAAATAAACCGGAAAACATTCATACAAGAACATAGGTTCAAAGAGTTAGAACGGTCTCATGGTTAATGGACACAAAGCTGAAAACGAAATAGTTCCTCTTCAACAAATCCATAGCACAACATTAGAATATTCCACCAAGCTTTCTCCAACAGGCCAACTGTAATTTTCTATTGCAAAAGGAAATAGTTCTTCTTACAATATGTCTTCACCAGTCTCGCTGGGAAAAAGTCCTCTTTTCCTTCTAAGCTTTCTATCTTTATACAAAAGGGTGAGACTGTTGGGCTGCCCAAAGTGACCTTTGGGCTTCCCAACCCCTCGTTTCCCAACATTCTGCTTTCCTTAAATGTTTTACAAAAAAAAGTTATAAATTACACTAATGACCACTCCTTCATGAGGAGGGTCCCACTTGAGCATCTAGAAACTTCTTCCATGACGCAGCATCAGAGGCAATGCCCTCAAATGCACAGGGTTCCAAAAATTGAATGTTGAACTCAAATTTTTCTGCCTGGTTCTTTATGGCTTCTACTATGGCTGCACTTAGTCGAAGCTGGTCTTCCAGGATATGCACACTAACTGCTGAATGGCCTACTTCGCCTCTCAGAATCTGGTCATCAATGGCCTTAATGAGCTACGTTCTTGCTTCTTCATCCTGATGTATTTTCTGCAACATCTCCATGAATGAAACGTGGTCTGGGAAAGCCTTGAGCCTCCGCTCAGCCTCTGTCTAGCACAGGTTGTAGGTAATGAGAAGTCTTCTGAAAAACTTGGTGCATAATCCCTTTGTCTTTTTCACTGCCTTCTTGAAATATTCAGTGGTGTTAATAGCAAATTCTATTAAATCATGATCCCGCTTGAGGGCTTGTTTATCTTTTGCTGGCAGCTCTGCCGGAGCTTCTTCATTGCTTTACAACCTCGCTATTCTGGCAGTCAGGACCTTGAGGATGTCTTGAGATCTGTCCACAAAGTAAGATGCAGTTTCCAAGATCTCTTCCAGTCGGCCATCGATCTGCAGCACTCTACATCTTTCTTCTTCAACAACAGTCTGTAGCTGTAGCATCTTGGTTTTTTGAGCCAATACATGCTCTTTAAATGGCTGGAGGTTAACCTGATGTCCTCTTGCTTCCTCCAGAGCAGTTGTTAGCGAGGATATCTGTTCATGGTGTTCCTTCTTCAGTTCTTGGGTGTGCAGATCATTGGCCTCCAAGAGGATATTTTGCTGCTCTTCTAGCTCCTCCACCTTTGCCAGCAGTTGTTCCTTTTCAGTTCTTAACCCTTCGTATTCTTTCTGTACTCTCTCCAGAGACTCCTGTGTTGTTTCCAGAACTTGTATTTCTCCTTGGAGGGCCTGTATTTCAGCTCTTGAGGACTTCATTTCCCTTTGCATATCTTCATATTTCCTCTTGAGCCTGTTGCTTTCTTCCCTTTCTTTCCTCAATGTGTCTTTTAACTAGGCAGAGGATTTCTTGGACTACTCCAAGTCAGTTATTACCTTGTCCATGTTATCTTCTGAGGCATGGAGAAGTGCAGTCCCAGCTCTCAGGGTGAGCCTTGGATCTTGGTCTGTTCCTAACATAACAGTCGTATCTGTTATCATTTTACCAGGCATATTTCCTGCTTCTACTTTCCTCTCTGTTCTCTTCATTATTCTCTTCATTTCCCTATCATAATATACAGTGTTGAAATCGGGGATTTCTTCCCCTTTCTTCTGGACAAAAGGAACCAGCTTGAGCATGGGGATCATGGGCGTGCTGGCAGCAGGTACTTGTGGGTCCTGAACCTCGGGGTTCTCAACATCCTAGGTCTGCCCTCCAGCTATGTCAGAAGCTGACTGTTCTGTCTCAGTCTGTGTCAACTTCACCCTCTCTGCCTCCTGCTTTTACAGCTCCTCATCGAGCTTTCTCTTCGCTTCTTTGGTTGCTTTTCTAGCTGCTTCCTGGGATTTCTCAGTTGCTTCTTGGGCAGCTTTTCTTTTCCCTTCCTCTTCATTTTGCAACCATTCTGCAGCTTCTTTTTCCAACCTCTGGGCTTCTTCATTTCTCCTTTTGGCTTCTTCCTCAGCCTTAGCCTACTCATCCCCCTTTCCACCTTTGGTGGTGATTTTCTTCGTGAATCTTCTTTTTAGGGTTGTCATGTTCGGGGCATTCTGAAAGACAGATTCTTCCCTATCAAAATGATGGGTATATTCGAAATGCACCTTATTTTCTTTACAATGATCAGCCACTTTACCATGGGAGTCATTTCTGTGATAGGGCATCTCGCCAAAATGGAATCTCTCCAGCTCCTCTACAAATTCACCAGCTTGTTTCACCTTGGTGAACCTGTATCTTCCTAGTCTGAAGGGCAAGGGAGGATAAGCAGTCTTCTTATGTTCGAACAGGAAACTGCCTATTCCATCTAGGAACACTTTTCTGACCACCTCCTTATGGACAATGTAATCAGTTGCATACTTTGGCAGAAGGGAAGGCGCTCTCGAGCCTCCAAACATTCTGAAGTACATACCATGTTCAGTTAAATAGTAGTCTGCGTAATCCACTATTACTTTCATGGCCTCCTCCGACATACAATCACACTCTTTCCGGAAAATGAGTGTGTATAGTGGCATAATGAAGTGCTCATAGACTTCTCTGTAATGGCTGTGGTACTGGTGTGCCCACAGTGGTCTATAGGCAGCATAGACAGGCATTCTTTCCCAGTCCCAGATGCACCTGAGACCAAGGAAAGGCTGGTTGCATAGTATATAGTCTATGAGTATTGAACTCATATAAAATTCAGACCTTTTCTGGGACTCTCCTTCCAAGGATGAGGTCAAGCAAGATGAAATATTGCTGGATACCAGGCTGGCCCAATGGAAGATTGTCCCTTGGGTGGCCACATGAAAAATGATGGGTATCCACTCTAGCTTGAAAAATCTGCCATGAGCTCTCCCAAAGACCCTATTAAGCATTAGAGCTATAAATCTGTAGGGAGCCCTCAAGCTCGCTGTATCATACTCGCCCGTGGGTCTGTGTCGGTAATGTTTTCCCCACAACAGCATTCTCTTAAGAGTCTCTACCAAGTCCATTCTAATGCTATTCAGCCAATCATTAGATAAGAATACTTGGGCTTCTGGCAGGTGATAAGCCAACGCCACATATCCAGGGCTAAATGCAGCATAGCCCTGCCTCTCAACATTTTCTAGAATCATTGTGGTTACATCTGCCCGGGGCAGAATCCAGCCAATTACCTCAGAGCATGGGAACAACTCTGGGTTGGTGGCGACCTTCATAAGGGAAGATCTTTCAATGTTTGCATATATGGACTCCTCTTCTAAGCCCATGTCGGGAACTTCTCTTCGGGTAATTAGTCTATAGATTTCCCTCCACTGGTATTTGGGTTCCAAGCCAGAAATGCATTTAGTGTCTTCATATACGTATTCTGTCTTGGTGACCACTTCTACTTCTAGCTCTTCTTCGACCACAGGGGCCTTCTTATTTTGTCTCTTTGACATTGTGAGCTCGAATTCTTCCTGCCACATATAACATTGTAACATTAACATTGTAACATTGTAACATTATAACATTGTGCAGCGTTTTACTTCTTTTATGTGTATCATGACAACAATTAGTTAACGAAGCTAACATTATGTGTATGATCTTACTAATAGAGCCATTGAAACATGATGTGCATTGCTCAGTGAATTAATCTATGTCTAGCATGATTGAAAATAGTTATATGCAGTAAGATTATGCAAGCTACCACTGTTTGCGAATACCAAACATTTCTCACAATGCAATCGGATGGAAAAACATCTATATTATTGCGAAGAAAACTCTCGCTCTCTACGGGTGCCATTATCAAAACACTGCGCGGGATAGATAGGGGAAAACTACGCAAGCCCTTAAATGAAGCTTTTAACAACACCTCTACCCTTCCTATTTCTGAACGCCATGACGTATCCCCTCCACAGGTTAGGGTTTACAAATAACTATGCGCGGAACAATGCGGCTTAATGCTGGCTATTTGAGGATGCGGGTTTCTTGGGTGCGCTTGATCAAAGACAAACCCCCAGTGCAACTATGGTGAAGAAATATGCATCATGGTACATCCTCCTCCTCGGCCCGGGTTCAAAACTGGGAAAGAATTGGGTTGCGCGGGACTTTGTAGGTGAAAACGGCTAGGGCTTCAAATGTGGGTAATGCACAGCGGGATAAACAGCCCCGGGCCCTACAGGGAGAAACCAAGGAAAACTAATCCTACCCAAGCATCATCATTAAGGGTGGATTGGTGCAGGCAGGACAACAACCGCTTGCATCGAAACCCCCGCTCGAACAGCGCAGGTTCGAATAACGGACGACCGCAGCCAAGAAAAACCCTATGGGTCGAACAAAAACAAAACCTCCACCGTGAACAGTATTACTACAAAATCCCCCAAATAAATATAAAGGTTCATGAATGATGGGGTTAAGGTAACACGGTCTCGGTCCAATCTAACCTATAGCAAACCATCAATCAAATGCCCAAACAGAAACGGGAAAAGGAAAACGAGCCTACCTGGCAAACGCAACGTAATCAATGGGAAGATGAGCGGTCAAATGTCCACAGTCGAGCCACCTGGATGTGGGTACTAGCAACGAAATCCTTCACAGCTTGTGAGAACGGCACGCATGACAATGACAGTGCTCAACAGTCGAGAACAATAATAAAAAATATAACCCTTCGACCCGTATATATAGTCAACACCACGGGCACGAAAAACATCGGATGTCGGAGCGCTTTCTAATCGGAGGCTGAAAGCTCTCGTCCTTCTGCAACGATGGACGACCACAGCGTAGATCCAGCTATAGAGATGCGCATGGTGGGAAAATTTAGAATATCGGACGTCGGAGAGTTTCTGAATCGGAGGCTGAAAGCTTATTTTGCTCCGCAACGACGAAAAGCTGAACCAAAAATCCCTCCGCAACGGCGGGGACAACTGGGAGCAAAACCTGAATCGAAAGACAACTATTGACATATCGGCAAGATCGACACTTTCGTCATCCGCAACGGCGTAAAAGAAAAGACCTCGGGCAAGCGACTAAAGGCTGACGCGTCGGCTGGTGGATTGCTTTACACATCGGGCGTTAAACCCTTTTGAGAGTCGCAACGGCGGAAGAAAATAATCAGAAAACTTCCAATGCAAAACCAAAAGGCACCCGACGTGAAAACAAAGAAATCGAAAAAATAATCGAAGTCAAACCAAAAATCTGTCCGCAATGGCGGAAGAAGTGACAATGGTTCCGATACAAAACCAAACCCCAGCCGATTTCGCCAACCGAATCGGGAGAAAAGTCGAAGTTAAAACCAAACGTCCATCTGCAACAATGGAGAAAAACATGACCAAAACCTTCCGACATAAACCCAAAAATCAGCCGACGGATCGGAAGATGAAAACGAAGACTCACCCGCAACGGTGAAAGACAAAAACAACGACTCACCCACAACGACGGAAGATCAAAACAAAATACCTTCCGATCCAAACCGGCTTCAAACGCAATTAAAGGCAAATGATGAAGGTTTGATCAATCATTGAAATTCTTAATCATTTTAGAAAAATGGAAAACAACTGTAGATCAATCCAAGCATAAGCAAGTCTTTTTGAAACGTTCTCAAACCAAATCCAAGAAGACGATCGAACTAATTCAAGTAGAAGGAGGGTCCTAAATTTTTTTGGAATTTTGGGAATTTTGTTGCAGCTGCAACACACGGTGAGACCTTCAGGCCACCTATTTAAGCATGTATTCTGTATTATGAAGGGTTAGACAGTTAGACAGTTATATGGTTAGAAAGTTAGAGAGATAGCTAGCTGGTTGATAAGGTTGTAACTGTGTTGAGCTCTAGTTCTGTTGTTCAAGCTGTAGTTATCTTAATGTAACCAGTAGCTGACTCCTTGAGCATGAATGTAACAATCTGTAGGGATTGAGAGAGAGAGAGAGAGAGGATATATTGTAAGAAGAAAGCATAATAGGAAGAGAAGAGATCTAAGAGAGAAGGCTCCCAGTTGAGTGCGTGGAGTTTCCCAGAAGATCTCAAGTTGCGTAAGAGGTTGCAGAGGAACTGTGTTACTCTCTCAAGATATAATAGAAACACAGTTCCTATGGACGTAGCTTCTGTCTTGGAAGTGAACCACGTAAAATTCATGTGTTGTTCGACTGTTTCATGTGATTGTGCTATGCTTATTTGCTATCTGTTATTCATTACATGAACGTTGCTTATCAGTTAATGAATGTATGTATGCTATCCTTCAGTTTACAGTAACATAGAAGGTTAAATGCAAGTTGAATGTGTCGAGTACTTTGTATATGAGTTTATCAATGCTTGATTCATGACAGTAGCAGCTACTGTGTTAAGTGACTTCTGTATATTTAGTTCAGCGAGTTGAGTGTGATTGATGTTAAGCATGATAAAATGTAGAAGCTTAAGAGAAGTTGTTTAACACCTTAATGAAGGTTAACTGAGCTATTATACCCAAAGAGGAAGCCTGGACCTTGAGAGTTGATGAACATATTAAGTCTTACTGTAGGAAATATCACGGCGTAGAAAGGTGATATCGCACTGTTGGAGGAGCTGTGGTGTGAGATATCGTAGGTTAAGAGTTGAGCAGAAGAGTAAGTTTGCGCGTCATCCTAGAAGCTTCGATGTGATAAGAGCCAGTCCCGTAGCAGAGTCATCTAGGAAGAGAGAAACAACCCACGCGAAGAGATCCCACTGGTTAAGTAGAGTCAAGAGAACCCAGGATGCTGCAGAACCTGGTTGAGGAAACCTGATTCTTTAGCCAACCCATCTAAGATCACTTCGGGTGAGACTTCAGACCGTCCCACGGTCTGTCGCCGAAAGGGCCAGTGAGCTAGGGGTTTTGTTGGTACAATAAAGTAAACCTGGGTCTGCACATGTAAGACCAACATGTGTACAAAGAAAAGTCATATGAAATTTATCAAAATTAGGGAAAGGAAAAGAGTCTTCCTGTTTTAATTGACAAAATTCCATAAGCTAATCATAAGAATGAATTCCCTATATAAATGCAATCAGCTTGTTAGAAATGAATTTTATTTATTTGAAGAAATAAAAGTATATTTACATATAAACAAATGAATATAACCCAAAATAATTTAAGAACCAGGAGAAGGAGGAATGACTTCCTCTTCAACCACCTCCATCTCCTTTTGATGTAAGGCATTCTGCACAAAATCTTGTTTAGATATTGGTCGATGATAAAGTCTAAGTCTATGTCCATTTACAACAAAGGAAATTTGTGAACCATCAATTGTCTTAATTTCTAGTGACCCATTATCAAAATTTGTAACTACCTCATATGGACCCATCCAACAGGTAGTTAATTTTCCTTTCAATTTTTTATACCTTGATTTGAACAGTAATTCCCAATCCCCGGTATTAAACTGCTTTTGTTTAATAAATTTATTATGCCATTTTTTTCTGTTGATTTTGTATTAACATTGTTCTTTGGGGTGCATCTTGTCTAATATCATCTAACTCATTAATCTGTAAAGCTCACCATATTTGTGCCTCTTCCAAATCCATGCCTAACTATACAGCCATACGAAAAGTCTTAACTTGGAATTCGATAGGTAAAAGAACTTGTTTCCCATATACCATCTCATAGGGTGTATGTCTAGTAGTGTTTCTCCATGTTATTCGATAGGCCCACAAGGCCTCTGGGAGTCTATCTTCCCAGTCCTTATGACGTAGCTAAATGGTTTTGGTTAAGATAACTTCCAATACCTTGTTGGTCAATTCTACCTGGCCATTATCCTGTGGGTGGTAGGGCGAGGACTTACAATGTCGGATGCCATACTTTGTGGTAATTTATTTCATCAATTTGGAGGTGAATTGAGAACCCTAGTTAATGAAAATTTCCCTAGGCACACCAAACTGAGTAAATATCTCTTCATATATAAATTATACCACATATTTCTCTGTGGCTCGAAACAAAGCTTTAGCTTCTACCCATTTGGTGACATAGTCCGTGCAAACCAGGATATACTTATTTTTGTGGGACATGGGAGAGATTGGCCCTACAAAATCAAGAGCCCATTTCTCAAAAGGCTCAATCATGACCTGAGGCTATAAGGGTATCTCATTAGCTGACGTAGGTCTACCCATTCTTTGGAAACTATCACATCCTCTAACATACTTGGCAGCATCTTTGAAAATTCTTGGCCAATAATATCCAGAATGCAACACTTTGTATGTTGTCTGCTTGGCAGAAAAGTGTCTGCCACATGGCCCATCATGGCATGCGTGGAGGATTTCTCTCATCTCATCCTCTTGTATGCATCATCTAATAATAAGATCTGGGCTAGTACGAAAAAGGTCATTGTCAACCCAAGAGTAGTTATAACTCTGAACTATAACTCGATATTTTTCGTGTGGGGACAAGTGATTTGGTAACTTCCCATTCGCTAAATAATTAGCAATGTATGCAAACCAAGGAGTTTGAACAAAGACAGCAAATAGATGTTCGTCGGGAAAGGTATCATCAACTGGTTTAGCACCGTCATCATGTTGAATACGAGAGCAGCAATATGCTACCAAATTCTCTTGACCAGGTCAATCAATGACGCTGATATTAAACTCTTGTAATAAAAGAATCCATCGGGTTACCCTACCATTAGTAATTGGTTTGTTCTTTAAGAATCTAATGGCAGAGTTGTCCGTATGCACAAAAAATTCATATCCTGTAATGTAATGGAGAAATGTTTTGATAGCATAGACTACTGCCAAAAAATATTTTTCAATAACAGTGTAATTCAGCTTGGCAGGAGTCAAATTCTGTAACAAAAACCAAATTTAACTATAATCTAGGTTAATTAATGTAAATAAACTAGGAGGTGACTTGAAAAGTCACCTCTCTTTCCCACTTATGGTATAAATTACCGAGGCATCTATTATGTAAATCATCCTCTACATTTATCAAATATGCAATTACATTACATTTCTCTTACGTCTCTTTCCCTTTCCCTGTTCTTGTTCTTCCATTGGTATCAGAGCCTCTCGGCTCTCGGCACCAGGCCACCATCACTCTCACCTCTGCTGCACCAATTCATCCTTACCTTCCCCGCATTCACGCTGCACTCTCCATCCTCCTCCACCACTCCTGCTACTCTCCATTCTCCTTCTCCACCCTCCATCTTCCATGCGCCCCTGCTCCCTCCACGTTCTCCATCCTCCTGCACCCCTCCATATTGCTTCACCTCTGTTCTACCTTCTCCTTTTCCCTCACTGCTACATCCACCCTCCCTCTGTGTTTTTTCCCCTTCACCCCCTCCATTCCTCACACCTCTCTCCCCATCTCTCTCCTATCCACCCATCGTGCTCCATCATCATTGCTCCATCTCCACGCTCTGCCACTCCATCGGCATCCCATCTCACGCTTTGCCACTCCACCCTCCTCCATCTCGTCATTCTCATAGCTGTGTTCCTCCATGACTGCACCCTCACTCATTCTCCCACGTCCTACGCCATCCACCATTTTCCTTCATCCTCCTACTTTCGTCCATCATTCTCTCAAACCGCCACATTCATTCACGCTTGGATGCTATTAATAAATATTATTTAATACACCTTGTTTATTAATAATATTTCTTATACCCTAATATTAATAATATTTATTAATATTAATGTTTATTAATATTATTATTATTTAAAGAAACAAAAACAAAACTATATAATAATAATAATTATTATTATTATAAATATATATATATATATAAATTAAAAGAAAAAATAAATCATGGTGGGCTGGCATCATATCGCGAACAAAAATAAATCCACATTTAGCACTGAAAAGATTCCAATCACAAGATCAATGGACGCTCAGTTCGACCAAATCAATGAGAAATTTAACAAGAATTACGAAGAAATCCATGTAAAAATCAAACAAACCAATGATGATTTGACATCAAAGTGGACACAATTTACGTCACGAATAGAGAATAGCTTCCTCACTCTACAAGAAGACCAAAAGAAAAATCAAGCAGTTTTAGCCACCATCTTGGACAAATTACAAATCTCGAATTGCCTGCAACCAAACTGTCCAAGAACTCCGTAGCAGCCAGATTCTCTATTCAACATGTCGTCCTCTAATGCATATACACAAGGACGCAAAATACGGGTGAAAGTCGAGTTACCCAAATACGATGGGGATGAACGACAATGCATAACGTGGATTAACAAAGCTGAGGAATACCTAGATATCCACAACATCCATTACGACGGTGAAAAAATTAAATATGCCTCCATGCATCTAGAAGGAAACACTTACAACTGGTACTTATGGTGGAAGAATACTGCAAGAATATGTTCTTACAACTAGGTTAGCTTCAGGAACGACGTCATCAAAATATTCCAAGGCATTGACTCAAACAGACTTATTTGCCAAAATCACAAGGTTACGACAAAAAAACAGTGTCGATGAGTACACCTATGATTGGTAAGCACTATCAACTCGAGTCCCAGAATTAACCGATGACCAACGACTACAGACCTACATACACGGTCTAAAACAACACATCCATGATGAACTAGAGTTACATAATATCTCTACCATGGAGGAAGCATGACGTAAATCCAGGATTATTGAAAGCAAATCCATTCATACAAATGTCGACCAAGATGACTCCAAAAAGAACCCCCTCCAATCAGGATACACAGGAAATCCAAGGTATACACCGCCTCAACTTAGGGAAGGAACAAAGCCCAGTTTAGAGGCCCAAATAATAAAAGAAGGGAAATGTAAGTTCTGTGGAGACAAATGGGATCCTAAGCACAGATGCTTACAAAAGAAATTATATGCTTGTGAAGCAGAGTTAGAATTCAATGAACCAATTGAGAACGATGTGAATAGCCAATAAGACTACCACCTAGGAATCGAGGACAACTCCCCACAAATATCATTAGCTGATATTACCAGAATCTCGCAACCGCAAACATTGAAGATTAAAGGACATATAAAAAATAATAACGTCACAGTTCTCATTGTTTCTAGCAGCACCCATAACTTCGTTAACGTCAACCCTGCTAAATTATTTAACCTATTCATCCGTCCAATACCTAACATGAAAGTTATGGTAGAAGATGGAAAGAAGATTGACAATGTGGGAAAATGTCACAAGGTTAAGTTACAAATGCAAGAATATAACTTAGAATCATATTTCTTTGCGGTACCACTAGGAGGAATCGACGTAGTATTAGGAATACAATGGTTACAAACCTTGGGTACATACTCTGCAAATCACCAAGAACATTTTATTGAATTCCATGCGTTCGGGAAAACACACAAATTATATGGGTTCCAACCACCTCCAACACAACTGGTTACATCACATCAGATGGAAAATCTACGTTGGAAAGATGCACCAATGTACATACCTCAATGTCGAGAAATGGAGATTCTAACAAGTGAAGGAGATATGGACAAACAACCAAAGACACAAGAGCTAATTCAAAAACATTGCAAGGTGTTTCAAGAGTTACCTATGGCACTCCCAACAAATAGAAAAACTGAACACATAATCGAAATAGAACCAGGGACAAAACCTGCCAGTAACAACCCATACAGATGTCCACATCAGAGACATTGTGATAGTTCACATAGTCATTGTCATCAAATAATACTTGAGGACAAAGCTTCCTTAAGGGAAAGGCAATGTAACAAAAAACAAATTTAATTATAAGCTAGGTTAATTAATGTAAATAAACTAAGAGGTGACTTGAAAAGTCACCTCTCTTCCCCACTTACGGTATAAATTACTAGGGCATCTATTATGTAAATCATCCTTGACATTTATCAAATATACAATTACATTACATTTCTCTTACGTCTCTGTCCCTTTTCCCCATTCTTGCTCTTCCAAATTCTTGCTAACAAAGTAGATGGCATAAGATTCTTGGTATTCCTTTTGACCTAGGACCCATCCCATGGCCATGCTAGAAGCATCAGTGGATATATGGAAAGGGAGGGACCAATCATGACCCCTAAGTATTGGTTCCACTGATAACTTAGCCTTTAAGACCTCAAAAGCACTTTGACAGTATTGAGTCCATTGGAATTCTGCATCCTTCATAAGCAACTTAAAAAATGGTGCAACTATTTTAGTAAAATTTTCAATAAAAATTCGGTAGTAGCCTGCATGGCCAAGGAAGCTCCTTACCCCCTTCTGAGTTTTTGGAGAGGGAAGATCAACAATTACTTCTATTTTGGTAGGGTCTACCTTGATCCCTTGTGAAGAGACATGATTCCCCAAGACTATACCTTATGTTAATAACATTTTCCATTTTTCGTGGCTAAGGGATAGGTTCGTCTCTTTGACATCAAATCAAGACCTTTTCAAGATGACCAAGAGCATCCTAAAAGGTATCACCATAAGCTATAAAATCATCCATGTACACTTCTACACAATCATGTATAAGATCAGCAAAAATTCCTAAGACTCCCCACTGAAAAGTGGTAAGTGTGTTACATAGACCAAATGGCAAAACTCTATAGGAATATGTCCCCCAGGGGCAAGTAAAAGTAGTCTTATCCTGATCCTTAGTGTTATACACCTAAATGGCACCTCTCCGTCCGGGTGCCGACATCCCTCATGTTGGCACACAAAAGGACATCTATGGATAGAGGTTTGCCCAAAACACTATAGCTTGGCTTATGATGAAATACATTCCTTATATACCCAGTTAGTTACTTTGCTATTTTACTATGTTGAGCTATATTCGCGACTCTTCTCTTATACAACTTGCGAGTCATTCATGAGTCCTGGTTGATGCAAGTCGTGAATCTATGTATTCGCGGGTTGCCCTTATGATAAGTCACGAATCATTTGCGGGTTGCTCTACTACATACCCGTGAATGTATCTCTTAACATTTAAACATAAAACACGCGCTAATTGGAGATTAGTTAACTCATTTAACTTAATTTCCTCAACTGCTACAACTTCCCCAACCTTCGAGAACTACCTTATTTCACCCATATAAATACAGGCCTTGGGGAGGGTGTTGGTTACCTACACTTGGAGAGCAAAGTTATGCTGGTGGAGTTTATACAGAAGTCTTTGGAGCAGTGGAACTCAGAATCCTTTGGTTGCAGAGGAGTCCTTGTCTCAGGCGTTGGGTTGTAATATGAACTTCTTCATTATTGATAATAAAGAGAATCCTTCTTCCATATGTGTTTCATGTATCTTGGTTTGATAAATGCTTATGTTTATGCATCTTATATGTGATTTATCTAACCTGCTTATATATATATGAATCATCTTGTATCTGGAAGATTGTTTCTTGACAGGTGAAAGAGGAGAAAACTTGGAGACTTTGAAGGTGAAGCAGAGCGGAAGAGGACTAGCAAGGATCGACCTTCAGTAATCAAGTAAGTCTTTCTAATCCTCCTATTTACTTTACTGCACTTTAGAGTCAATTGTCTGCAAGTTGATTGAGTATGTTGGTAACCCCAGACCTTAGATTATTAGGTGTGTAATCCTGTACAACAGAACTGGAAACTCCGCTGGGGAGCCCAGACTGCTGTAGGTTGTTTTCTGTCCCCCTGACCAGTCTTTGCCTGTAAGTCTGTGTGTGATTTTTATCCTTGTTCTTATTTGCTTCAGCATTTGAAAGTCTTTGTTTTTTTCTTGATTTTTTGAGAAATTTTTTTATACCCATTCGTGAGTTGTCTTTCAAGACAGTCGCGAATACTGGTTTGCATTCGCGGGTTATAATACTAGACAGTCGCGAATCATTCACGACTTGCTCTCATACACAGTCGTGAATACTCCTGGAAATTGGGGTTTTTAAGTCAAAGTTTGCTTGTTCTTTCCTTTTTATAATTCCTGTTTTCTGAGAATATTTTCTTTAAGAATGTTGTACAGTTTGTTTGAATGCCTCAGGTGATCACACTTCGTGCTTCTTGAAATCCCTTGAGTCTTTTTTGCTTGGTTTATTTACTGTTTGCATACTGAATTATTTTGGCCTATTTGGGTTGTGGGTTAAGGTGTCTTTGTCTAGATAAATGATCAGGGTCTTGGGCTCTTTTTTTCCAGTCTATTTTCTGATAGTGGCTGGTTGTCACTTGCCCTTGTAAGTCTGCAGTGATTTTTTGTCATTGTTTGCACCCAAGCTAGGGTTCCTAGCCTCCTTTTTATTGGTTGTCTTTTTGTTCTGTTAGCTTGTTTGCTTCAGTTTGTTGTTTTTATACAGTTTATAAGTTTCAAGTTTGCTCAAGCATAGTGCATTGTAGATGCATAGTAGAATTTTGATTATTTTTAAAAGTGAAAAGAAAACATAGTTAAAGCTTTTGCATTGTGATTTTTGCATAAGTAGTGTTTATTTCAATTTAAAAATATTATATCAAAAACTACAAAAACATAGGCTTTAGTTTCTTTCATTGTTGCTTTCAATTCATCAATACATATTTGCAAAAATTAAAAAGAAGTTTATTTTATAGTAGTAGTTTGCTTTGAATACACCTTTACTTTCATTTATTTCTTGTTTGAGTCAAAACACCATATAGTATACCATTCTGTTACCTCTTGAGTAAAGAACAGCCCTTTAAAATAAACACATAAATTAAAATTTACTAGTAAATTTTTATTTTTAGGGGCCTTTCACCTACTAGCTTAGGCTAGACTTGTGGGATAGGAAGTGTAAACTTCCCACAAGTTATAAACTCAGACGTAGTGGACCTTTCTTTAGGAAAATCCTTGACTTTATCACTGTATCTGGGAAGCTCCTCTCAAACGGGAGTTAAGCACTAGGCCGCGTGGAGGCTTGGACAGAGGAGATAACCCTCTGAATCCTTGTCAAAGCGTAACCCAGGACTTTTACGCATCTAGGGATTCTGTCCTAGACAGAATTTCGGGCTCAGCTACCCTGCCCATGCGTACGAGTTCGGCTGACGACTGTCCCCCCAGAATATTGGTATTGCCAAGGTAGCCTTTAGTCTCTTGTCTTTTAGGGTTCATACCTAGGTAAACCGGAAGGTTATTTCTGGTTCACCTTGAACGGGCTTGGAAGGTAACCATTATTGAAAGTGTAGGAGGGCGGTGGGTGATTCCTCCACTTGTGCTTAAGAACCACTTCAAGGACGCCAAGTAATCCTTCATCAGCTTTCTTTGGGAAAGTATATCTTTTACCCTGTTTTGATTGCTTGAGACCCTAGGAATTTTTTAGTGTATGCTCTGTGGTTTTCCTGTGTTTAGTTGACCTTAGGGTGTGATTTGTCAAATTTTCAATTCTGGAGGACCAACCTTTTAGAAGGTCAAGAAGGTTGAGAAACCTTCCTCCTATCAACACATTGGAGCCTCCACCTTTACCCAAAGGAGGAGATTAGATACAGATGGTTCATTTGAACCTGTTGGAATAAGTGAAGTTCTTGGTGAACCAGAACTCATTGCTAACCATTTTAATCTTGATACAGTCAAGATAGAAGAATTGCAGACTGACGAGTTTGCAAGAAATTTTAACACCCCCTTGACTGATTTAAACGATCCTGTGATCGTGCAGGTTAGACCATTTGATTCACCAGTACTAGGTGTCCCTGTGGGTAGGGCCATGTCTTCGGTGGAAGAAAGTCCTTTTGTGTTCACCTCAACCATTCCGGTTGAAGGGGTACTACCTCCCCCGGTCAGTGCCCCTAGATCTAGTTTTCCTTCTACACCTTTGACTCCAGCGAGCCGGGTGGTTCAATCACCGGTTCACTCCAACATAGGAGGTACTTCTGGTGACATGGTTACTGGGATTCCTAGTATACCTAATATTCCTTCTTCCTTCCCTTACACTACCCAGAGTGGTCTGGTAGGATCCTCGGCATTTGTTCAAGATTACCCTTGGAATGGGGGGCACATTCCCCCATCCAATCCATACGTAGGTCCATCTCCTTCATATGTAGGAGTGCAGTTTGGGAGCAACACCTCTTATGGGCAAAGCTTCCAAACCCCTATTTCAGTCCCATACACGAGCTCTCCCTTTTCGTTTTTTAGCAGAGGGATACCTGCTCTAGTCTTTCAGACCCCTGCTTCTATGGGGACGGCCCGAACCACTTACAATGCATCTCCCACCCAAAATCCTGTGGCTTACGGATGGAATTTGTTTCAAAGAAACCTTCCCACTTCACAACTAGTGGCTGGGGGCAACCCCACTTTTTCCCATGGGCATTCGGGGGCAGGTCCTTCTAATCCCCAAGCTGGCACATATAGTACCCCGCTTAGGCCCAAACTTCCTTTTCTGGAAACTTTAAACTTGCCAGACTTGTCAAAATTGATGAATGACCCGGTGAGGCATGACCCCTTGTGGCCACCTGTTCCCACCAAGTTACCCTCGGACATTCCTAAGTTCGAAGGAAAAACTGGTGAAGATCCTGGGGCACATGCCACCACTTTTCACTTATGGTGTTCTTCCAATTCATTGAATGAGGATTCAATTAGATTGAGGCTATTCTAGAGGACCTTGACAGGTATGGCTGCAAAAAGGTATATTGAATTACCTTCTGCTGCCTTTAGTAGTTTCTGGGATTTGGCTAGTGCTTTCCTTAGCCACTTTCAGCTTCCAGTTCAATACGATTTCGGAACGGACTTTTTGTCTACTTTTAGACAAAACAAGGCTACCCACATCTCAGATCATATCCAAGAGTGGAGGAGGCGAAAGAGTCTTATCAAAGCCACCATTCCTCTTGAGTTTCTATTAGAATGGTTCCTTAAATCACTGTTGCCATACATATCTAAGGATGTTTCCACATCAGGAGTAACGAACGAAGAAGAAGCCATACTCAGGGCCCAGCAGTTAGACTTGATTTATTCACAGTCTGGGATCTTATATGAGATCATCCTTGAGGCACCGAGGCCTTTGCACGAAGCGGAGAAGCCTAAGCCTGGACCCCATGCCGATGGTGTGGTTGGGTCCGTTAACACTCCCACTATAGAGTCTTTGACTAAACAACTTCACCAATTGTCTGTCAAACAGTCTACGGCAGAGGCAAAAAAGGCTGCTCCCTCTCCCCAAAATGCAAATGCTTTTGCGCAAACCTCTCAGAAGGGCAATCAGTAGCCCAGCGGGAAGAAAAAGAAGGGTAAAAAGGGAGAGGGAAACCAAAACAAGCCAAAGCCCGCAAACAATGCTGATGGGGAAAAAAAAGAAAAGAAGAAGGTCAAGTTCCCTTGTAAGTTGTGCCAAGAGGACCACCTTACTCACCTTTGTCCCCTTATGGATCAAGCCCAAAAGCTGCTCAAAGCTCAACAACCAGCTATCCTGAAGGATCCTTTTCCCCAAGGACAGAACTCTGCTTCAGCTTCTAATGTAGCAGGGGGCACCCAAACTGCCCCTGACCCTAATTATATCAACATGGTTCGATCTTCGACTTTGTTGCAAACTAGGAACAAAAACTATGAGAACGAGACTCTTGAGAAGGGTAAAGCTGTAGGTGAACCTTCCAACCCTCTCACAATTGAGAAACCTGCTGAAACTATGCCGAAGATATCGAAAGGTGTTTTCAAGAAGACCTTGCATAACCCCAATGCTAGGGCTGCTTCAAACTATTCTGTGGTTGAATATTTAGCTCAAACCCCATGTGCAATGTCAGCTTTAAAGGTGTTACAGAGTTGTCCTGCCCAGCGGGATGCTCTCTTAGCAGCTTTAGGTAGCATGGATTCTTCGAGTCTCATGGCGAAATTCAATCTATCTGATGTCAAAATTCGCCTGCCTTCCATGTAGCGCTATCAATAGATGTCGTCCATGGTGGTAAGACCATTGGAAGGGCAGTTGTTGATGAGGGATCCTCTACATGTGTTATGTCCCTGGCTTGCTGGAAAGCTCTTGGATCCCCAAAGCTGGTCCCATCAAACACTTTGCTTACTGCTTTTGATGGAAGATCCTTCCATCCTCATGGTATCCTACCAGCTTTTGAGATTAAGTTGGCAGGCAAAGTAGTGTCTGTTGAAGTAGAAGTGATTGATGCTCCCTTGGACTACAATTTGCTTATCGGAAGGAATTGGACTTATGCAATGTCTGCAGTTGCATCGACTGTTCTTCGTGTCGTGGTTTTTCCACATGAGGGAAAGTTGGTTACTATTGACCAACTTGATTTTACCAAAAAAGGCTGTTTAGAGTCTAAGGAATTCACTGTGCCATTGGTTGATCAGGCCAAACCTGCTGCACAGAGCTTGGGGGATGGAATGTACACATCATTAATGGGCACATTCGATCTTCCAACCCTGGTGAACTACATTGGTTCTACTATTGTGGGGAATTCCATCGATACGATTATCGATAGGACTGATCCTTGGGTCCTCCCAACTCCCCATGAACCAGAAGTGCCCTTATCGGCAGTGGAGGTAGCTTATCAAGCCATCACTGAAGCCACTGTTGATCCCATTCCAGATCCTCTAACAGTCTCAGATGATCTGGAAGAAGTCTATTTTCTCGCATGGGCAGAAAACTCTTTGCATTCCATAGATTGCTTAGATATCGTTTTACCTTTCAATGAAGCTATTCTGGAGGCTATGAGTGGATGTGATAAGATTTGTGAGGATCTTCATCATCGATCCTATTTTCTTCCAAAACTAAGCAAGATAGAAAACCAAGAGTTTAAAGTGAGACTGTCAGAAGATATTGAGGTACCTATTAACCCTTTACCTAGGGAAGGGGTGTTTGCTGAGGGGAATATGGAAAACATTTCCGCCACTATACCTATCAATATCTCTGTGAACCCAGATGTCGTAGAAAATATCTATATAGGTGAAAAATGCTCTCCGGAGGAGATTGCCATCTACACTGCCCTTTTTAAGGAATTCTGCGATATCTTTGCCTAGTCATATGAGGATATGCTAGGCATTGATCCATCTATTATTCAACATGAAATCCGAACCTATCCTGATGCCAAGCCGGTTCGACAGAAATTAAGACCCGTGAACCCGCGTAAAGCGGCGGCTGTGAAGGCAGAAGTTGAAAAGCTGTTGAAAGCTGGTTTTATATATCCCATAGCTTTGACTGAATGGGTGTCCAACCCTGTTCCTGTTGATAAAAAGCAAGGGACTATTCACGTTTGTACAGACTTTAGAGACCTTAATAAAGCCTGTCCTAAGGACAATTACCCCACACCATTTATTGACCAGATCATAGATGCATGTGCAGGGAGTGAGGTGCTTTCCTTTATGGATGGTTTCTTCGGCTACAATCAAATCCAAATCAAACCGGAAGACCAGCATAAAACTGCTTTCATTTGTCCTTGGGGTACATTCGCGTATAGAAAAATTCCCTTTGGATTGAAAAATGCTGGGGCTACCTTTCAATGGGCTATGAACTTTGCTTTTCATGATATAAAATCCATTGTCGAACCATACCTTGATGATCTGCCTGCACATTCTCGCAAGAGGATCCAACATCCAGATCATTTACGGTTAATTTTTGAACGATGCAGATATTATAAAATTCGCTTGAATCCCCACAAGTGTGTATTCTGCGTTGAGTCAAGAAGATTACTCCGATTCATTGTCTCTAGTAGAGGCATCCAGGTGGATCCATTGAAATTTGAGGCCATTGTAAATCTGCCTTCTCCTCGTTCTCTCAGGCAACTTCAAAGCCTGCAAGGAAATTCTAACTTTCTCCGATGTTTTATCATTAATTATGCCAAGATCACTAAAGTTTTCATGCGCTTGGTTAAGCAGGACACCCCATTTGTATGGGATGAAAACACACAACTTGCGTTCGAGGCATTGAAAAAAGCTTTGCTGTCGGCTCCTTTATTATGTCCACTAGATTATTCTAGGGATTTCATATTATATCTAGCCACATCGGAGTCAACCATTGGGGTAGTACTAGTCCAGGAGGATGATAATCTCATTGAGCATGTCGTTTATTATCTTAGTCGTGCTTTGGCCGGACCTAAGCTTAGATACTCCCACGTCAAGAAGTTATCCTTAGCAGCTGTTTATGCGGTGCAGAGGTTGCACCACTACATTTTACTGAGGACCACAACAGTAGTGGCGGATGTAAATCTATTCCAATATGTTTTATCCCGATGGATCGTTGGGGGAAAATTTAACAAGTGGATAGTCATTCTTCAAGAGTTTGACTTGGATTTCCAACCTGCTAAGTCTAAAAAGTCCTTAGTTTTTGCTGAGCTAATAACAGAATTTCCCACTGAAGAGAATGTAGTGGTTGAGGATCATTCATTCCCAGATGAGCACATCTTCCTTATATCCACCTCTGATCCTTGGTACATGGATATTATTATATATCTCCAGAGTTTGAAGTATCCTGCCGCTTACTCTAGGGAGGAACGACGTAAGTTACGCCTTCATGCCAAGAACTACCTCATTATAGGAGATACATTATATCGACGAGGGGTAGATTCCATCTTGCATCGCTGCCTTACTCATGAGGAAGTGGAGATTGTCCTAAATGATTCTCATAGTGGAGCATACGGGGGTCATTTATCTGGGTTAGCAACGGCCCAGAAGATATTGCGTGCTGGTTATTTCTGGCCCACGATCTTCAAAGATTGTGTGGAAGCAGTGAAGCGCTGTCATCCATGTCAGCTTTACAGCAGAAAAATGCGGTCACATCCTGCTCCGTTATTTCCTATTGTCTCAGTAGGCCCTTTCATGAAATGGGGGATCGATTACGTGACATGCAACCCAGTCTCGGCTGGGGGGCATAAATACACCATTGTCGTTGTTGACTATTTTACGAAATGGGTAGAGGCAATGCCTACTTTCAAAGACAACGGGGAAACAACAGCTTTCTTTGTTTTCAATCAGATTATTACATGGTTTGGTATTCCCAAAGTGATTGTCACTGACCATGGCAGTCATTTTCAAAATAATATGATGATGGAACTAACTACAATGCTTGGATTTAGACAAGAACACTCTTCTCCATATTATTTGCAAGCAAATGGTCAGGTCGAGGCTGTCAAAAAGACATTAAAAACTATCCTTAAATGGACAATTGATGCAGCCCATTCTAATTGGCACATCATGTTATATCCTGCTCTTTGGGCTTACAGAACTAACGTTAATACTTCCACGGGTTATTCCCCTTTCCAACTCGTTCATGGGGTGGAAGCAGTTACTTCGATTGAATGCGAAATCCCGTCCTTGAAGATAGCCATTCATGTGTTACCTGATACGACTGAGCTTGAGGAGCGTCTGGTACATTTAGAACACCTTGATGAACAACGTAGAGATGCGTTGACTGCTAATCAGGCTCATAAAAATAGGGTTAAATCTCAATATGATAAAACAGTTAAACCTAGGGTTTTCTCTGAAGGAGAACTTGTCTTGCTTTGGGACCAAGATAAAGAACCCCTGGGGGCAGGAAAATTCAAGGCTATGTGGTTAGGACCCTATGTCGTGTCAAAGGTATTAAGTAAAGGTGCATATGAATTAGTAGATTATGATGGGAATAAGCTGCCTGAGCCTAGAAATGGGCTCTACCTGAAGAAGTACTATGCCTAGGATTAGCACTTTTTCTTGTATTTTTAGTGTATGTATTTTTTATGTACATTAGGTTGTCAATTTTGTTTTTTATATTATCTGCTGGTTGTTGCAGATGTCTTCCGAAATGTATATAGGTTTCGCTGATGGTGCCAGCCGTCACACTTGTAACCTGGCTTCAGCAGCATGGGTTATCTATTCTCCCTCAGGACAGCTTGTTGCCGCGGGTGGTGCTTGTCTTGGTCCTGCTTCTAATAATGTTGCTGAGTATAGGGCTGTCAATGAGCTCCTATGGGATGCTTTGTCACGTGGCATCACCCAGCTTGAATTCTGTTTGGATTCTCAGTTGGTAGTTTCCCATCTCAATAGAGCTTATCAGGTACAAAATCCTATCTTGTTACATCAGTTTATGCAAATTCGTTTACTAGAAAGACATTTCATTAGAGGAATTTTGGGGTCTAAAATGGGCCTCCTAAGGAAAATAATAAAGTAATAGTTAAAATAATAAAATAATAGTTAAAATAATAAAATAATATTGATTAATTTTGGAGGAAGAAAGAAAAAAACTACTTTCTGTGTTCGTATTTTCGACATATCTCCCTGTGTTTTTACTCAAATTTTGATCGGGAGAGCTTGTTGGATGCGGAATTTGATTCTACATCCAACGAGTACCCACACTGCATACTTTTGACGGACCCCTCTACCCCAAAAACAATAAATACCTAAAAAAAATGATGATGATGTCATCATCATGTTTTTTAGGTATTTCTTGTTTTTGGGGTAGAGGGGTCCATCAAAAGTATGCAGTGTGGGTACTCGTTGGATGCAGAATCAAATTCCGCATCCAATGAGCTCTCCCGATCGAAATTTGAGTAAAAACACAATGAGATATGTCGAAAATACGAACAAAAAAAGTAGTTTTTTTTAATGACAAATATGTCAATTCAACCATTATGGTTGACTTATTTTATTGAAATTCTATTGGTTCTTGAATTCCAACTCACAAAAACTTATTTTGGCACGTTTTCTTATAAGGCCCATTTTAGACCCCAAATTTCCAAATTTCAATCATATTCCACGAAACCAAAATTCATTGACTGATGCATATGCTAATTACATTTTGGATTGGCAACTCACACACATTTCATAAAAATATACAGCAAACATATGAAAAACACTTGTAAATAAACCGACAACCAAACATCAAATATATATATATATATATGTAAAATATCTGTCTGTAGATAGATCGAGTCTGATCCGTAGATCCAGTCATATACAAAATATACAAAATGTGGATCATAATCCATCAAAATGCCCTAGGTCTAAGCTGGACCACCCTGGCCACTAGGACCACCTTGGTCCCCATGATCTCTATGCACCCTAGCTTCCTCAGCCTCCTTGGCCTCGGCAGCCTCCGCCGCATCTCTATATACAAGTACTGCTCTAGCTACTCGCCTGAACAGACGTAGCCAAATCGGTGGAACCCCTACTACAAAATCTTGCATGGCTGTAGGTATATGCTCAATCCATATCGTAGGTACTCGCTGGGTCAGCCTGGCCAGCTTCCCCTCTAGTACCCGGATCAATCCTGGGTCTCCCCCTACAACCGGACGCACGAACATACGAGGGTGCCCTTCAGGGCGGACTGGTCCAATATCTGCATTTTGACACATGAATAGGATTAAGACTTGTACATATGTATATATTCTATCATTGGAAAATTCATAAAAATTTGAAAATGATAAAAATTAAATATTACTTACCCATCTCGCCCCATATTCCTCCTAGAGGGAGGACAAGGTCGGGGTCACCTCGGAAATCTATCCCGGCGTATGGAAACTGCTCCAGTGCCGGTAACTGTCGTTCCCACCATGTATAAAAGTCATCATCATAAACGATGTGTACTATGTCTCCCCTTCCTTGACGGAGGAAGATGTCTCCCCACCGGCTCAGCCTCGGCTGATGTGGAGACCTGACCTGTAGTGGTATAGTAGGGCTCATGGCTGGTACTCTCTCGAAGAAGAATGCCACTAGTATGCTGGCATAGCCAAAATTCTTGCGTCTTCCCCTTTTATAGTCGGATAGTTGTCTCTTCATGATGGGGAGAACTCCCAAGCACCAATCATAGAGAGCACCTCTAAAGCAGTCCACCGCCACCCTCATTTGATTTTTGGTGGCCATATGTAATCCTGTTGACCCTGCAAGTCTCACAATAGTACTAGCTAATACCTGGAGTGTGAAATCCTGGATGTTTGCAATAAGAACACTGCTGCCCTTCTTCTGTGTACCCGGTGAACAGAATATGTCAACATAGTTTTGGACACTCAAGGGGTCCCCGCCCCAGCCAGTGCCCTCCAATTTCACCGGTGCCCCCCGTTGTGACAACCTGGTGATGAAATATATATCTTCCACGGTAAGCTCTAAGGTCTCACCTTGAAGATTGAACATCCCCATATCATGATCCCAGTAATTGACCATGAATTCCAGTAAGCGGACATTTGCCCGCATGGGTGATGTACAAAAGAATTTCAACAGCCCACATGTCCTCAATGCTTGGATGGTGGGCACGCTTTGGAGCACCGCATGATCCATTATTTCATGTTCTCTTTCTCTCCACTCCAGCACCATATTTTTCCTGGAAAATACAAGTAATTGAGTTCAGTATTCCATAATAAAATTTTGAAAATCTTGCTTATTTTTAAATTTTTTCCCTATCACGCAGCATTCGTGACTGTCCATTGGGGCAGGTCGCGAATCATTCGCGGCTGTCTAGTTAGACAACCCGCGAATGAAATGCGTATTCACGACTCTTACACTTAGCAACCTGCGAATGCGCATTGCAATAGTTTGGGATGATGAAATATACTGAATTCAACATTAAATCTAATATTTGTTTGGATCAAATTGACGGGTTTAGGGTGTAGATTTACCTGAAGCTGACGGAATCCAATTCTGACGGTCCAATTGTCCACGGTGATTGATCAAAGGTAGAGGGTAAACTTTCCTTTTTGGTTCAAAAATTTCAAATGGTGAGAAATGTTTTAATTTTCAAGCTATTTATAGAAATAATATTTCATAAAGTGGGTCTTTTTATATAGTTTGAAATCTCAATTCACTAATATCACCCTTTTTGTGCCTTAGAACAGGTTTATCCACTTTTACAAAGTGTTGTTGCTTCTATAGGGTGGTTTTTGTTATTCCCAACACATGTTGGCATCTTATCACTCCACATTAACCTTAGTATTCAACATTTTGCCATGGACTATGGTATTCTAAGCCATTAGTCCCTTGCCTCTACCATTGTTCTTCCGTGGCTAGGGTCATTATTTCATGAGTATCATCTTTATATGCCCTTGTCATCCTTTGGTACTCAGACCGTCACTGTTTCAGGCCCAGGGGTTTCCTCATAGCTATTTTTCACGCCAAATAGAGCTTCTTATGAATCTCTTTTTACAAGCTATCCCTTTATAGGACTTCCTGCCCTTATGGAGTTTCTTTAGGCCCAGGTCTGACTCCTTCAAAATAGACTTGACTGCCGATTTATCTCGTCCGTTCAAGCTCGTTAAGAATATGTGAACGGGCATCCGCATTGGTGGTAGGTTATCTCTTTCTCGGACCATGCGGAATAATACGAGAAAGGATCACTCTCTTTTATTTTGAATTGAGAAGAGTATTCTCAAGTATAGGTTTATCACTTTTCCAGACCTGAGGGACTAAATTTACGGAAAAGGAACACCCGGTTTGAGCTTAGTTTTCTCTTTTTCGTGCTCTGGACCCAAACATGAAAAAGATTCTGAGTGTACTTTTGTCTTTGTCATGCTCGTTAAACACTAAAGAACAAAGCAACGAGTTTATTGTTGTAAGCCCCATTTCTCGTAACCAAATGGATCTTCCGAGTGATCTTGCTTTCCTTCACACTCATAAAACTCAAGCTATTCTATGCTATTCTGGAAGGAGCATTGGGTAGGTGGTAATTTAACCTTTTTCGGACCTTCCTGACTAAGTACGAAAAATGTTCACCTTTTCTTCTTTGGAAGTTAAGAGAGTTCTTATGTGGTTTGTTTTATACTTTTTCGGCCTCAGGAGACTAATCAGATGAAAAAGGACCCCCCTGGAGTCTTCTTTGGCATTTTTAGACTCTCTAAATATGAAAACATCGGTCAAGCATGTACTAGTTTGGGCTCGTTAAATCCATGAATCAGTGTATCAAGCATTATTTTCCCATCTCTTCAAGCTTGTTAAAAAATGAAGAGGGAACCGAGTTTACTTTCCTGGACTTGTTAAAATTTAACATGGAAGGTAAGGAAGAAGTTTTCTCTTGTTTTCAGTAATGACAGCATGTCATCCTTGAACATAGCACTCTTTGCTTTTCGATATCCATGCTTCAGGTGTACTTGTGTTCAGCTATCACTTTGAGTTTCTTACTCCTCCTCTTGTCCATTATACCTGGGGAATCTGATCATGTCTCCTACATGATAGATAAGTCTAGTTGTTCTATCTATCCGTTATACGCTGCCTTGGGTCATCTCTGTGTTGTGCTCACTGTTCAAGGACTCTACCCAATGTCTGATCTATAGCCTGATCCCATCATTGTTATATCTGTTATCTATTTGTGTCTCCCTTCTTTTGCCCAGTTCCTAGTCACTCTTGTGATCCGTTGGAGGATCTGTTTCCTTCCTTATCACAGCATGGTTCCATTTTCAGTACTTCCTGATGGCGAAGACCTAGAGTTTTGATGATCGTACCTCTAGATTCACTCTCATCATTGGTGAATTCCTTTGCTTCGGTTGTCAATTATCCCTTATTGGTTGACAAACTATTGAATCCTTTCCATGTTCGACTTCAGCTTACCCTTATTCACATGGCTTGGATTGTACTGGTTCTTTGGGATCTTTTATGAAGACCTTAGTCCCTCACGTATGGACTAAGTTGCGCAAGATTATGTTCTATCTATATACATAGCTTCTAGATCTTTGAAGACTCATCATTATTGTATATTGTGGCTTCGATCCACCTTTGCAATATACGTGGTTTTATACCCGTATCATATGATGTACTCAAATATTGTAAAGGAGCTAGTGTTCCAGTAAATTGAACATAGCATCCTCAGATGTAACTTTGTATATGACATTACTATGTATTTGTTTCAGGTACTCTCTCTACTCCATTGGATTTCTGAGTTCTCCAAAGCTAAATATTATAATGTATTTCGGCCATCGCTTCCCTCTGACCTCACACATTAGGGGGCATTTGTTATACACCTAAATGGCACCTCTCTGTCCGAGTGCCGACATCCCTCATGTTGGCACACAAAAGGACATCTACGGATAGAGGTTTGCCCAAAACACTATAGCTTGGCTTATGATGAAATACATTCCTTATATACCCAGTTAGTTACTTTTCTATTTTACTATGTTGAGCTATATTCGTGACTCTTCTCTTATACAACTCGCGAGTCATTCGCGAGTCCCGGTTGATGCAAGTCGCAAATCTATGTATTTGCGGGTTGCCCTTATGATAAGTCATGAATCATTCGCGAGTTGCTCTACTACATACCCGTGAATGTATCTCTTAACATTTAAACATAAAACATGCGCTAATTGGAGATTAGTTAACTCATTTAACTTAATTTCCTCAACTGCTTCAACTTCCCCAACCTTCGAGAACTGCCTTATTTCACCCATATAAATACAGGCCTTGGGGAGGGTGTTGGTTACCTACACTTGGAGAGAAAACTTATGCTAGTGGAGTTTATACAGAAGTCTTTGGAGCAGTGGAACTTAGAATCCTTTGGTTGCAGAGGAGTCCTTGTCTCAGGCGTTGGGTTGTAATATGAACTTCTTCATTATTGATAAAAAAGATAATCCTTCTTCCATATGTGTTTCATGTATCTTGGCTTGATAAATGCTTATGTTTATGCATCTTATATGTGATTTATCTAACCTGCTTATATATATATGAATCATCTTGTATCTGGAAGATTGTTTCTTGACAGGTGAAAGAGGAGTAACCTTGGAGACTTTGAAGGTGAAGCAGAGCGGAAGAGGACTAGCAAGGATCGACCTTCAGTAATCGAGTAAGTATTTCTAATCCTCCTATTTCCTTTACTGCACTTTAGAGTCAATTGTCTGCAAGTTGATTGAGTATGTTGGTAACCCCAGACCTTAGGTTATTAGGTGTGTAATCCTGTACAACACTTAGGTGCTAGCAATATCTGATTGTATCCACTATACCCGTCAAGAAAAGAAAAGTATTGTTTGTTGGACAGGGTATCTAGCACTTGGTCGATAAAGGGCAAGGGAAAATAGTCTTTAAGAGTAGCCTTATTCAACTCTTGGAAGTCAACACAAATATGCCATTTCCTCATGACTTTATTTGGGAATACAACTAGAGGAGACACCCATTTACTGTCTGAGATTGGGTAGATAAAACCAACATTGAGAATTTTTTGTAACTCCTCTTTAACTATGTCCTTCAAAGCAGGATTCATCCTCCTCTAAGGCTGCCTTACAGGGGGTGTACTCACATCCATGTAAATATGGTGAATACAAGTTCTAGGGTGTATACCCTTCATATCAGTGTACTCCCATGCAAATGCTCCAGCTTGACTTTTAAGAACCTTGAGTGACTTCTCTTGTTGTTTTTCACTTAACCCCGCGTTTATGTGTAAAACATTTCCAAGGATAACTTCACAAGGTATGGTATAAGACCCTATATGCTCTTCAATTGCAAAGACACATGGTGTATGAAGCAATCGGCTTCAGGACAAGAAATCCATAGTTGAGTAATAAAGAATATATATATATACACACATTGAAGATGGTAAATATTACAAATGGCACTCGCCTTTATAGGCTTGAGTGTATAAAATGAAAGGTTACACCCTTTCGAATAATAGTTAACTAATTTACTTAATATTTATTTAATATTTGTTACATTTCCACTCCCTTTAAGGAGCTTTGTCCTCAAAGTTGTGTTTAGAGAAAGATGTAGTTGTCAGAATTGTTCGGATTCCCATGTTGCATCTTCTTTAGAGAGGTTTTTCCATTTTATAAGGTACTCTTTAATTACTCTTGTCCTTAATCTTCTTTCTCTAGTAGTAATGATATATTCTGGTTCAAAAATAATTCTTCCTTCATCATCTAACATGGGAAGTAGTGTTTGTGCCTGCTGGTGTTGACCTATCATCCTTTTTAAGAAAGAAACATGAAAGACATTGTGGATGTGACTTGATTTCGGTAGCTCCAATGCATATGCCACGTGGCCGATCTTTTTATTGATTTGATATGGGCCATAAAATCAAGGAGCTAATTTATTCTTTTCACCTTTTTTTAGTGACAATTGTTTATAGCGTTGTAACCATACAAATACCCACTCTCCAACTTCAAATTCCTGTTCTTTTCGATGTCGATCTGCTTGTTGCTTCATTCTATTCCTTGCGGTGTTTAGATTATCTTTAAGCATTTGTACAACCTTTTGATTTTCTTCTAAATGGTCTTTTACTGAGGCAACCCTTGCTTGGTTGGTAATGATAGCCTTCCATTTTGGGGGTGCATATCCATAGAGGGCTTGAAATGGTGTCATTTTTGCTGATGTGTGATAAGTATAATTATACCACCATTCTGCAAGATGTAACCATTGAACCCATCCGTTTTGTTTATTAGTTACGAAGCAATGAAGGTAGATCTATAAGCATTTGTTGACGACTTCTGTCTAGCCATTTGTTTGAGGATGATAAGATGAGATCATGTTAAGTTTCATTCCAATTTGCTTGCAGAATTCTCTCCAAAAATTACCTTTAAATTTGGCATCCCTATCACTCACGATAATCTTGGGGAAACCATGTAACTTGTAGATATTTTTACAGAAGGCTTCTGCGGTTTCCTTTGCAGAATCAGTTCTCTTTACTCCTATAAATGTGCATATTTGGTTAACCTATCTACTACTACTAGTATTTTGTCTTTCCCATCTGATATGGGTAGATCTTCAATGAAATCCATAGAAATTTCCTCCCACTTCTAGTTTGGAATATGCAATGGAGGATGTAACCCAAGACTTGGGATATTCTCTGCTTTATTTCTCTGACAAGTGTCACACTCTGCAACATACTTGTGAATGTTGACATTCATACCCTTCCAGAAGAATGATTTCCTTGAATTATAATAGGTTTTATAAAATCCTACATGTCCCGCGGTTGGGCAGTCATGTGATTGTTTACATACCTTGGTATTAAACTTAGAGTTTGCACTTAAGTAGATTTGTCCTTTGTACCATAAGAGGTCATTCTTCCATTCAAACTTTGGATATTGATTTATGTTGTCAATTATGGAGCAAACCTTTGCATTCTTAGCATATTCGGTTCGTATTTCGTCCAAAAATTATGGGATTGCCATTGATACATCATAGACTTGTACCTCTTCATCCTTCCTTTATAGGGCGTCATCTAGTACCTTGTCCTTCCCCTTTTTATGTAAAATTTCCATATCAAAGGTAGAGATATTTTCGATCCACTTTTGTTGTTCAGTCGTTAACGTCTTTTGCTGTAATAAGTGTTGTAGATTATTATGGTCTATTTAGATTAGGAACTTGCTTTCCAACAGATATTATCGCCATTTATTTAACGCATGCATGATGGCAAGCATTTCCTTGTTGTAGGTAGACTGTAGGAATTCTCTTTTGTTCAAATTCCTACTTTCAAAAGCGATTGGATGACCTTCTTGCATTATCACAGCTCCTATCCCAAACTCGGAAGCATCACATTCAATTACAAATGGTTTTGAAAAATCAGGTGTTGCCAAAATAGGAGTTGAAGACATAATTCATTTCAACGTTTCAAAGCATTTTCTTGCTTCATCATCCCATAGAAAGGAATTCCTTTTTAGGATATTTGTTAGTGGGGCAATGACATGTGCATAGTTCTTAATGAATATTCAATAGTAACCTGTTAATCCCAAAAATCCTCATAATTTTGAAACATTCTTGGGTTGGGGCCACTCCTTCATCGGTTGGATCTCCCTTGGGTCCACCTTGACTCCTTACTTTGATATTATATGATCAAGATACTCTACTTCTTTCTCGCCAAACGTGCATTTTGACTTCTTTGCATAGAATTGGTTTTCATTCAAAAGAGATAGAACCTTTTCTAGTTGCTTCAAATGTTGAATGTTCTTTCCACTTCTTGCTATGTATAAGGATGTCATCGAAGAATAATAACAAAAATTTCCTTAAGTAGGGCTGAAATAGTTCACTCATAGTGGCTCGGATTGTGGCAGGGGAATTAGTTAACCCAAAAGGCATTACTTTGAATTCATAATGTCATTCATGAGTTTGGAAAGTAGTCTTTGTGATATCTTCTAATCAGACCCTGATTTGATAGTACCCTGACCTTAAATCAAGTTCTGAAAAATACTTTGCGTCATGAAGTTCATCTAGCATATTGTTAATGAAGGGAATTGGAAACTTGTTTTTAATCATTATTTTGTTTAATCCTCGATAATCAATGCATAGCTTGAATGATTCATCCTTATTTCGTACTAACATGACTGGAGTTGCATATGGGCTTATGCTCTTGGTGATGACACCACACTTCAGTAAGTCTTGGACTAACCTTTCTATTTTTGTTTTGTGATGGTGGGGATACCGATAAGGTTTAACCTTGATAGGGTTTGATCCTGATTTAACATTGATTATGTGTTCTATACTTCTTTCAGGTGGTAGCTGCACCGGTAAGTCTTCAAATATTTGTTTATATCTCTGGAGTAATTTTTGGATTTCTTCTTTGAGCTTGTTCTGTTCGCATTCTTGTCCTTCCATTTGATGGAATTGGATCACATATGCTGATACTCCTTTTCGAATGAGCTTCTTCATCTGCTGAGATGAAACTACTTGTGTTCCTAGTGGTTGGAAACCATGTAGTTTATAATTTTTTCCTTGCCATTTAAACTTGATGAAGTGCTTTTGGTAATTAGAAGAGTATGTTCCAAATGTTTGTAACCATTGGACTCCCAGAAGGATGTCCACCCCACCTAATGGTAATGTGTATAGTTATGATTCCAAATTGAAGTCCTATATTTGGAATTTCACTTTGTGACATTTTTCGACTTTTTTTATTTTCTTTCCATCTGCGACCATTACTTTCATGTCCAAAACTGGATGTACGAAAAACTTGAGTTTTCTGGAGACTCTTATATCAAGAAAGTTGTGAGTGCTTTCGGTGTCTACTAACACTGTAACATTTTCTTTTTTTTATATGCCCTTTTAACTTGAGGGTCTGTGTTTGACTAATGCCTGTCATGGCTACTAGGGAGATTTTGGGGGTTTTGTCACTTCCGGATGCCATATTTGCAATTGCCTCCTCTTCATCTTCTTCTTCATCTTCTTCTTCTGATTCACTATCTTCCTCTACTTCACAAGTATATAATTTCTTTTAGTTATCCTCAGGGCGACACCTATGTTTAGGATTCCATCTGTCCCCACATCGTCGACATTTTCCTTCCCTCATTCGTTGATTTTCGAGGTTCTTCCTGTCGTCCCTTCTAGGTGTAGGGATGTATTTGTTTGTATTGTCCTCTGGAGTCATCTCGATGTTTCTCTGTGAATATGAATTTCCTTTGTTTGATTGGAAGTTGTCAAATTTGGCCTCGACTACTTTTGCTTTTCATCTTGCTGCCTCAACATTCGGTATGTCATGCATTTTTAACTCTTTTTCTATGTAAGGTTTTAGTCCTCCCAAGTAAGTTTCTAGTCGTTGTTTGTCTGTTAATCCAAATACTCTAGTAGTGAGTGATTCCCATTGGTGTGGGAATTCTTCGACGTTTCCTTTTTGCTGTAATCTGGTAAGTTTCGAGAAAAAATCGTCTTCATTGATTCCTTGAAACCTTTTGAGGAAATAATTTTTGAACAAATTCCATGTCTATGTGAAGTTTTCACCTTTCCACTACATATACCAGTTATAGGCATGGGATTCAAGATGCATAGATGCATACTTCACCTTTTCTATATATGTTGTGATGTTATAGATGTCGAAGTATTCTTCTGCTTTATTTAACCACACAATGCATTGTTCGTCATTTCCATTGAACTTTGACATTTCTATTTTTTCTTTGGGGGGATACACTACATAATGCTGATACTGATTACCTCTTGTCTTGTTGCATTGTGGTGATCCTGAATTGTTGGCTAAAGCACACGACATGTCTGAATTGTCTTTTTGTTTGCGGCGATCTTTTGTCTTTTTCTTTTCCATCATTCCCATGAGTGTATTTAACTTGTCATTCAGTTGGTATTTTTTTTCCTTCATCCTATCCAATTTGTCGTCTAGCCTTCTATCTAACACTGAAACGACTTCCTCTCTGATTTCTTTTTTCAACTTTGTATTGCAATTTTTTATTTCTTCCTTTGAATCTTCTTCACTCTTACTAATGCACTCATTGAAATCCTTCTCCAATTTTTCGATTTGGGCCTTTAACTCTGTCGTCATGCTTCTGAGGTGTGGTGGTGAATAATTAGACCCAATTTTGGCTTAGGAGGACGAGTAATATTTGTGGGGAATTTTTTCGTGTGTGCTTGAATAAAATCAAGTGATAGTAATAATAATAATAATAATATAATTATTATTACTTGAAAATTATAAAGTTAATAATTATATTTTATTTAACTTTATTTTATTATTTTTTTAATTTTTTTTGTTGAAAGGGTGTAGTGAGTAAAGTTAATATTATTCTAAATTTGAGGCGGAGGATGAGTGACGTGAGTGAAGTGGGAGGATGAGTGGCGTGGAGTGATAGGGAGTAGTTGGGGGGAGTGGCAGACGGAGGAGGGTGGATGGAGGCACGTGGTGGATGAAGGTGCAAGGGAGATGCAACGTGAGGGTGATGCAGTGCAGGGACAGTGAGGAGGAGGTGTGAGGGAGTAGTGTTGTAATCTCACAGATCACATAAGGTTACCAATAATACATACTAAAACATACATAAATATAGTACAGAGACAAGAGACAAGAACATATAGGATTAAATAGATTATATTATTACAATGAGTCCATACAATGCAGAGAACTGAACTGAGTTCTCGTCTGGCTCAACAGCCTAATATATATGATTTAGAGATGGTTACAAAATAACTACATGTCGGTTCGGTGAACCAACGTGAATTTTTAGATGGTCGACTTAATATCTTAGTTCAGTCGGCCGACCGACTTAGTCGGCTGATTGACTGAGTCGGCCCATCGACTTAGTCGGCTGATCGACTAAGTCGACCCTTGTTCAAGTCGACTTATTGACTTGCTCCTTCTACATCTCCCCCATGAACAAAAAGTTTCTTCACCCCGAAGAAACAGGGAGGTACCCAAAATTTGTTTGTGTTGGTTCTTCAAAAATTTACTGTGGTGGACTATGAAGACAGATGGTTGGTCGTTTTTGTACACAGACCTCAACAATGGCTGGAGCTATGATGGTGAGGTGATGTTGGAAGTCTGTCCAACCCTGCAAAGCTTTTTGGATATCAATGGTCAGTGTGGTTAAGCGTGACAAGATTGACATATTCTCTGCGATATAGACTTCGGATATCTTCTCCAAGTTGGGGCCTATTAACTGGTCCTGTACCTCTACAGTCTCGATTAGTCGTTTCATCTGCGGGCAGATGATGTCGAATTTTTCTAAGTTGGGGAGAGCTTGCTGCATCCACTGATGTGCTTCCCTTTCCAGTTTCTGTAGTTTGGTGGTTTCCAGCACTATCTGTTCTTCTATCGTCAGTCTAAGTGCTTCCTCCATGGTCTTCCTGCTCTCCAAAGCCTAAATCCCTTGCCGAGTCTGTTGTGTCTATTGATAAACTTTCCTGTAGTGAGTAAGCCAGTCTCTTAGGACTTCTTTGGTTATGACAAACTCCTCCATATGGTCCTGTAATACTTTGTATGCTTCCGAGAATGCAGTGTGCTGTGCCAATAGGAGTCTGGAAGTTTCCTCTTTCTGTTCCTCCTTGGTTTCTTGGAGGTGCGCCTGGATGGTCGACACCATGCTCTCAAATAGCTGGTATGCTCTTTTAAGTGGTCTATCAGTGTCGACTTCTATGGGGCTTGGTATGACGGACTGAGCTAAAGTCCTGCATTTGTTGAGAAACTCGACCTGTTCTGTATTTTTGTCTGTGAGTTCTTTGGTTTTTCGCTCAGTCCTTGTCTTTGCTTCTTTGGCTAGAGTTTTGAGGAGTTGGCCCACCTCTGTGTCGGTTAAGGATCTTGCATCCTTCAAGATAATCTGAAGTCTAGGAGTCTTTCCATGATCCCCATTCCTCTTCTTGTGCTTTTCTACTTCTGTCTCCCATGTACCTACAACAGTGGAGGGGGGGCCTTTGGTTTGTAGGATAGAAGTCGATGGTTTCTCTGGCTGGGGAGGTGGGATGGTGGTCACCTCTGGTTGTGTGGATGTAGTCGGTTGCGGTGGGCCTGTCTATGAGTCAGGGGGTGGTGGAGTTGGTGAATGGTCGGGGGTGATAGGTTTGGGGGAAGTATGGTTGAGTGGTAGGTTATCGGGTGAGTTGACATCGGAAGGCAGTCCTGCTGCCGTTGGTGTAGTGGCTGGTAGGTCGGCTTGGGGTACAGGGACAGTCAGTTCAATAGTAGAGGTCACAAGTCCAATCACGGCGTCTTCTTGGTCGGATTTCCGTGTGAAGGTCGACGTGATGGTTGCAAATACTGATGGTTGTGTTTTTCTACCTATATACATGGGAGCCTGGGTGGATATTTTCTGGGTCGACTGAAATAGCGCTGGCAATGTCTCGAAGAAAGCTTGTAAGTCGGTGTATTCGTCAAATTTTTCTTTTACCGTCTCTGGTATTGCGCTTTTGCATAAGTCGAGGAGGATGACTGACTGTTGGGTTGGTGCTTGCTCCTCGATAATTTGTGTTGGTGATGGGGGTGGAGGTTTCGACACAAGATCGACGACGTTTTCAGGTGTCGTTGTAGTTCTTTGGTCGACCTGTTGGGGCTCTTGCTTCGACCAAATGCTGGAACTGTGTTTCGACTGGAACTTTATTTGCAGCGGCATCCTCTATAATGTCAAGGGCCACAGCTGCCAGTTCCTCTTCATCATCTGATGATTTGACAATGATAAGTTTGCACTTACCTTTTCCTTTTTGTTCTTCTTGCTCTTTTATTTTCTTCCTAGCTACTACTATTTTGTTGGCAAGTTTTTGAATGATGCCTTTTGAAACAACATACTCAAGGTTGTCTGGTTCAACTTCGCTCGTCGGTGCTTGAGGCGGGTCGACACTTGCTGGAGCTGGGGGAGCTGTCTGCTGCTGTGATGGATTTGGTTTTGCGGGCTGTGGTTTTGTGTTCTTTGCGGTCGGAGGTTTGATAGTAATTTGTAGCCGACTAGTGTGCTCAACCGGTATCTCTTTCGACACAAATGTACTAATGTAGAGGTTGAGCTCATAGTCTTCCTCCTTTTCTTGGTCGGTTAGTGGCTCCTCGATTGAGAAGTCGATCTGTTTCACTGCTGCTGGTACTGGTATCTTTGTCTTAGCCTGTCAAGACAATTCTCGAAAGATTTGGTCGACAGACGAGTAGTAGTCGAGGGCTTTGGCATTGGATTCCTCTCCCTACATGTACCATACCGACGTATGGTCAAGTTCCAGCTGGATGTGGGAGTTCGCGGGTATATTTCCTTGGATTTTTTGAGGCACCCTCCATCTAGTCGTGCGAAATTTCAACTGTTGGAACCAGTTCTCCAGTAATACTTTGCCACGCTCTAGTTCGTGCAAGGTTCCTTTCTGAGAGAAGGGTTTAAACCTCCACATGTCGAACCTGGATTGTTCCAGAAAGACTGGGCTCCCTTCTAGGCAGATGTGGTACATAACGATCCATAAGATGAGGGAGGGGAACTTAATGATCCCCCCCATCTCTTGGCATTGCTCACAGATGGTTTTTATCATGTCGGCGACATAATCCCCCCATCTATAGATTCGTCCGTCGGTGGCAATAGTGTCGACGACTTCCAACATTTCTAACTTGAGGTCACTGCTTCGACCTACTAATGTGAGTGTGATTGCGATGATTTTGGCCACAATCTATGGCATTTGAGTTGTGATTTGACCAATCATCAACCCTTTCAAGTTTTTTCTAGAAGGTGATCTCGTAAGCTCTTTGACCAGTCCTTCTTTGATTTCGACTGGTACAGGGTCTCCTTTGTTAGATAGGCCAGTCAGTTTGGAGATGACATCCCCAGAAATGTCGATCGGCTCATTAAAGTAGAACCGACCGTTGTGATATCGACTGATAATGAATTTCATAGCAGCTTCTTTAGTACCCCCAAAGCTGGCCATCAGTGGTGCATTGGCATATCCAAAGAGGGTGTTGCGTCTGACCTTTTTTGTTGCTTGAGTCATCTTTTTCTCGACAAAGGCCCACTCTTGGATCTCAGCCCATAGTTTCTGCCATGGACCTTCCTGTACTTTGGCATTTTTTATGTTTTTCAGTCTGCGGACCAAGGGTGTATCCGCAGCCTGTAACTCTTTTTCTTTGGTCAATGCTCTGGTCTGTTTGGGGGCCATTGTGTTGGTTTGGTCGATGTGTCTACAGGGTTCTTGGTTTTTGGTCGACTGAGTGTTTTGGTGTTCTGTGTGTAAAGTTTGTGGTGAATGAACCTTCGATGGTCCAGTATTTATAGGCAATGGTGTGGTTGTGTGCAGTAATGGATGTATTAATGGTGGACTTGACTTTCCAGCTGTAATACGCAATTGTGAACTAATGGTGATTTTCTTTCGGTGCTCGAGGTCATGAATGTGCGATGGGATTATCAAGGTCGTTGGATGGTGTCGGTGCTAAGAATGGTCGACAAGAATGGTCGGTGAAAATGGTCGAGGGTCATGATGCCGGTTGTCGAACTGGTGATTTCCTGTCATGTTTTTTCGTGTTTGGGGTATTATTTTGTTTTTGGAATTTTTAGCTTTTTATGGATTTTGGTTGCTGGTTATGGTCGTTATATGATTTTTTATTTTTTAAACGTTTCAGTCGGGCTCCATTAACAAGTTTGCGGAAAACTAGGCCCTGTAACGTCCTCATTCTGATTGATCCATTGGGATGTATCTCTTCGACAACGTAAGGTCCCATCCATTATGTGTGGAGCTTCTTAGGTTTCCCTTTGACTCGACTATTATAAAGTAAGGCAAGGTCGCCAACCGACAGGTTTTTGTTTTTGATGTTGCGGTCGTGCCATGCTTTCTGTTGTTGCTTCTGTATTTCTTGGTGTTGTATAGCCATGATTCGGTGTTCTTCAGATTGCTAAGTTGAAATAGTCAGTCCTTTCTTGCATGTTCGACATCGACATGTAGTAGTTGTGCAAGAAAAGGTGTTTGCTGTTGGAAATGTAGTGGGACTACTGCTTCTTGTCCATAGACTAGTCGAAACGGGGTTTGGTTAGTCGACCGTTTATAGGTTGTTCTGTATGCCCATAAGACTGCAGGTATTTTCTCATCCCAGTCTTCCTTGTCAGCATTACATATTTTAGTTAACCCTTTTGTTAATGTTTTATTGAATGCTTCAATCGCACCATTCGACTGAGGATGATATGTTGTACTCTGTTGGTGGTCGATTTGGAATTGGTCGGTCAGGGTTTTGATAGTTTTGTTAATAAATTGTGTCCCTTGGTTGCTAATCAAGGTTAGGGGGCATCCGAATCTAGTGATGATAGTTTCGTAGATGAATTTAGTAGCTATCTCGCTAGAACATGTATCGACAGGTGCAGCTCATGCCCACTTAGTAACGTATTCTACTGCAGTAATAAGATACCTTGCACCTGATCTTTTTGCTGGGATAGGAAATGGTCCTATGAAGTCTATAGCCCAGATTTTGAATGTGAGACTGGGGTTTACTGATATCAAGGGCATTTTTGTACTAGGTAGGGGTCGACCAAGTCGTTGACATCTTTCATATCGACTAACAAAAAATTTGCAATCTCTGTGGAGTCATTAGAGGAAATTTGGGGTCTAAAATGGGCCTTATAAGAAAACGTGCCAAAATAAGTTTTTGTGAGTTGGAATTCAAGAACCAATAGAATTTCAATAAAATAAGTCAACCATAATGGTTGAATTGACATATTTGTCATTAAAAAAAACTACTTTTTTGTTTGTATTTTCGACATATCTCATTGTGTTTTTACTCAAATTTCGATCAGGAGAGCTCGTTGGATGCGGAATTTGATTCTGCATCCAACGAGTACCCACACTGCATACTTTTGATGGACCCCGCTACCCCAAAAACAAGAAATACCTGAAAAGAACGTGATGATGACATCATCATCACATTTTTTTAGGTATTTCTTGTTTTTGGGGGAGTGGGGTCGATAAAAATTATGCAGTGTGGGTACTCGTTGGATGTGGAATCAAATTACGCATCCAACGAGCTCTCCCGATCAAAATTTGAGTAAAAACACCGGGAGATATGTCGAAAATACGAACACAAAAAGTAGTTTTTTCTTTGTCCCTCCAAAATTAATCAATATTATTTTATTATTTTAACTATTATTTCATTATTTTAACTATTATTTTATTATTTTCCTTAGGAGGCCCATTTTAGACCCCAAAATTCCTCTAATGGTCGGCCACCATAATCTCGACTGTTGGATTTTCTTTGTAGTTGTGTCTGCTTGGAAATGTCCTCCTGCAGGTCCATAGTGTGCTTCATGCATGATTTGGTCTTGTTCATGTTCGAGTACACACCTTCTGAGGATGTCGTCTAGTCCCATTTTGTATAAAAATCCATTAATGAGACTGTATGGTGCAACCTTCATAGCTAAGATTTTTTTTTTCTTGGTATTCATACCTTCTGGTGCCTGACCATTTTCTAAGAACTGAGCTATTTCCTCTAGTTCTGTTGGCACTGTTTCTATGTGAAATAATTGTGCATCAGGTAAGTCGCCGTCGACTCCTGTCGGTTCCTCTCCTATGTCTATTAGAGATAGATGGTCGGGCCTGACATTTAGCTTTCATGGTCGGACAACGACTTCGAACTCAAATTCTTGGAAAAGAAGTAGCCATCGACAAATTCTACCCTGATGAAGTGGTTTATTGACAAGATACTTCAGGGCTTGATGGTCGATATAGAATATGAAGGGGTTGGCTAAAAGATAATGTCGATACTTTTGGAGGGCAAAGACCATACCTAAGGCTTCTCTTTCTATGGTCGAGTAGTTTCTTTCAGCCTTATTTAATTTTCTACTTCTGTAAACTATAGGATAATCCATCCCATCATCTACTGGTTGAGTTAGGATTGCTCCGATTGCTATTCCTGATGCATCAATATGGACATGGAATTTGATCGACTAGTTTGGGAATTTTAAGATGGGGGCTTCGACTAATTTTCTTTTCAATTTTTCGAAAGAGATGTGGCATTCCTCTGTCCACTTAAACTCTTGATCTTCCCATAGTAGTTCTTCAAGGGGATAAGTCATATCTGTATAGTGCTTATGAATTTTCTGTAATAGCCTGTATGGCCAAGTAACACCCTGACTTGTTTGGGGTTTACTGGTGGTTTCAGGTCGAGGATAATTTTAATCTTTGCAAAGTCAACTTTGATACCTTCCTTACAGACAATGTGCCCTAATAGTATTCCTATGGGGGTCATAAATATACATTTCTTAACGTTTAGGGAGAGTTGAATCTGTCTACATCTTTCCAGCATAAGTCTTAGCCATTTGGGATGATCTTTTAAGGTGGAGTATATTGTCCAGTCGTCAAAGTATATGGCCATGGTTTTATGGATGCATTCTTGGAATGTTTTGACAACTATTCGAGAAAACACTGCAGGTGCATTCTTTAGTCCAAAAGGCATAACTTTGTAAGCAAAGGAACCAAATTCACACACAAATGTTTTCTTCTTCTGGTCTTCTTTAGCTATTATTACTTGGTTATATCCTGAGAATCCATCTGTAAATGAGTAGCATTCATGTCCTGCGACTTCATTCAAGATTTCATCCGCATAAGGGGTGGGAAATGGGTCTGTCAGTGTTACTTTGTTTAGTTCCCTAAAATCGACACAAATTCTTAGCCTGGTCGGGTCATGTTTCTTGGGTTGTACGACCATTGGAATTGCCCATTCTGATTGATTGATAGGGTAGATAATGCCTGCTGCTAACATGTTATCAATTTCCTTTTTGACTATCTCCTTGTATTTGTGAGCTAGTTTATAAGGTCTTTTCTTGACAGGTTGAACATTAGGTTTAGTATCAATTTTCATTTCTCCGATCTCTTGGACTAAGCCTTTTAGGTCTTTATAATCCCTGGCAAAGACATCTTGGAACTCTTTTAGTAAGTTCACGATCTCTGTGGTCTGTTGTTCGTTCCAGTAGTCACCATTTTTTGCTAGTTTTGGTCGAGCATCGTTTGAAATGTAGACTTCTTTAGTTTTTACTTTGGCATCTAGCCACTCTGGTGCTTTGTCTTCATTGATTGGCCAACTTTCTTCTTTGAACTGTGAGAATGTGGCAGGGAAATCGGCTGCAGTCATTTTGTCAGTGTCTTATTTGTCAGTTGTTGTGATTTTCAGGATCGAGTGGATAGGTTTTGTTGTTTCGACATGGTTGGATTTCCATCTGAAGCTCTTGCCTTCTGTGTTTTCATTTTCTAGTTGTAAATGGGTCGACTGTGGTTTTGACCCTGTTTGTATATTATTACAGTCCTTTATCTGTCGATGGTCTCGTAAGGGTTGGTTTTCGGTTGGTTGGATAAATTGTTTAATTTGTTTTGTTGTCTCAACCATATTTTCATTTTGAAGGATGAAGTTAAAGTCTTTAATACAAATTTTCCGGAGTTCGTGCCATAAGAAGGTTTCACCTCTAGCTTCTTCCATATTATACCATTTGTTTGGTAAGTTGGCTAGGGTTGAGGAGAATAAGTGTGGCCAGGCTCGCTCATCCTTGTATCCTAGTCTTCTCCACTCCTTTTCACAGGTTTTGATATGTTCCTCTAGGTTTTTCCCTTAAGTGAATATAGGTATGGAAGCTTGTTGGGTTAACTTCTTTCCTCCAAAACTTTCAACCAAGTAAGTCATCGCAGTTGTCCAGGTCTGTAGTCTAGTCTGGTGGGTATCCCACCATCTAGCTGTTTGACCTATAAAAGTTTCAACTAGGCTTTGGAGTCGGCCATGTTCACCAATATTTTTAGATACTTGTTCAACGTGCATGACTGGTGATTCCCTCTCCTTATACCTTGGCAGTTGTGTAGTATTCAAGCTGGTTGGTTGTAAGGTAGGGTGTTCCCTTATTTTCTTTTCAAATACTTTTGGGATAATTGATACTATGAAGCACTGTTGGGTGGGTTTTTTATATACTTTTTGTATAGTCCAGCACCCTCTTGCTTGTGTTTCGTAATTTTTGATTTCCCAGTCATACAATTCAGCATCTGAGTTATAACCAACTGAGTCTTGGTTACCTACGTTAAGTGTTGGGCTATAGGGCAGACCCGGGCTTTATACTATTAAACTTGCACCAACAAAAGACCCACAGTGTTGGCCCTTTTGGAAACAACCTGTGAACAGGTTGCAGTCTCACCCGAAACAGCTATGGGATGTCGCAGAATCAAGTTTATGCAAGCAGAAGAGGGATATTACTATACCCTTAGCCTTTAATAACTTATATTCATATAACACAGAGATTCAACATTCACATATATAACCTCACAGCTAAATAAACAGACAGTGACTTGCTTAACCCTTTACTGGGAATTCACAGCGAAGTTATTAAGTTAGCAGTGATCTTATTTATTAGATATACGTTTATCAATGCATGAAAGAACATAACAGAAACAACACAAAGAACCACAACACAAGATATAACGTGGTTCACCCCCAGTGTAGGGGCTACGTCCACATAACTGTGTTTTATTCAACTCTTTACTAAAACCATAGTTCTGATCTACGCATTCAGTTGCAGATCCTTTGAAGTCCTTAAAGCCACGCACACAGCTACAGGCCTCTGCACACACAGCTGCAGATTTCCTTAATCACCCAAAACCCTCTGCGCACACAGCTACAGAGGTAGTCCACGCACACAGCTGGGACTCAACCTTCTTACAGAACAAGCCTTAGCTTCGCATCAATTCATCTTACATCAAAAGCCTAAACTGACTTCTTTACAAGAGTGCTTATTTATAGTGCACTTATTACAAAACCATGGGCACCCCGAACCCTAAACCCTGGACTTAAACCATGGGTTTATTACAAAAGAAGCTTTTTACTCAACCTTGACACCCCTAAGACTATTTTGAGTCGTAAATCCACTTAAAAACTCCCATAACTCCGCGAAGTTACCCACCTTAAGGACCGCTAGGGTGCGTGCCCTAACAGGCCCCTAATACTCACCAGTGTCCCATCCTGGGACACTCAGCTGCTTTTCTGGTGCTAGAATCTTGTTGGCGAACATAGTGCGCTGCTTGTTGAAGCCATATATGCGGTTTTCAGCTGCTTGTTTCTTTCCTTCATAATATTTATGCTGGTTAAGGCCTTCTGGATCTATCAGCGACCCCATCCTTCGATCTGCTTGTCAAACATTTGACCATCCATAACTTAGGGTCCCCAAAATTGTGTGTCAAGGTGCATAAGACAAACAGCCGCCTCGGTTCTGCCAAACCAGGAGGATACATCTTGGGATGTTTCAGAGGCTTCCTGTGAAGATCGGTGCTTATCTTCATGCGGCTTAGAGTGCACTTCTGCCTTTATTCCTTCCTCTTAGAGCGAATTTCTGCCTTTCTTTGTGCCTTGGTAGAACATGGCTACATGGGTGGATTGCTCAGAAGGTTCAGCAGAGCTCTCTCCCTGACCAATCGTAATAACTCCTGGACTTCACTGTCATTCGACATAGTTCTAACTAAAGAAACTCAAAGAGATGCACAATGCAGGAGTCGCAGGCCGTTGTAGCGTCTTATAGAATCCTGCAACAGAATCTGTCATCATGATGCATTAATGATGCCGAATCTGATGGAGTGGCAGAAATCCTATCCACATGGTGCTAGATTTTCGCAAAATCTCATCATTGCAGGAAGTTAGGGTAGTTCTCGTGCCGGCGCCGCCGAGTGTAGTTTTGTCCCATCCATCACATTTTAGGCTGTGACACACCTTTTATCTTCGACATAACCACTAACTTCAACTGCGCCTTGATAAGTACCTTTGACACAATATGCACCTTCGACCCATCCTGACCTATACGGCAACCAAACTTCAACCTTCAGACTTTGAGAGTATTCAACACTTCATAGCTTTGAGAACAGCTTCATTATAGTCTAGTACCCAATTCCAACTGTTATTGGTACTTAGACTGTCCTTCATGCTGTTACTCCTTATCAAGGGGTCCCGGTTTGTCCCTGTACTTCTTTATCCTACTTCCATTCACCATGGAGGGTAAAATTTCTCCATTCAATTTAGCTAATTGGACTGCGCCACCATCAGTAACTTTCTGCACTATATATGGTCCTTTCCAATGTGTCTTGAACTTACCCAAGAATTTCATGAATTTGCTGTCATATAGGAGCACAAGATCACCTTGCTGGAACTGCTTCTTCTTGATGTGTCTATCATGCCATGCTTTTTCTCTAGCTTTCTGAACTTGCTGCTGGAACCCTGCAATGAATCTGTCCTCTTCAAGTTCTAGTATCTTTGCTAGCCTTTCTTTCATCATATCTGGTTCATCCATCTGTGTAAAAGCAGATATTCTGAGGCTAGGTACAATGTACTCCATGGGCATGACTGCTTCTTGTCCATAAACTAGCCTAAAAGGTGTATGGCCTGTCAACTTCTTGCAGGTGGTTCTATAAGCCCATAGTACTGCTGGAATTCTAAGGTCCCAATCATTTCTATTAGCATTGCAAACCTTCGTCAGAGCATGTTCAAGGATCTTGTTAAAGGCTTCGACAGTTCCATTTGCTTGAGGATGATAGGCAGTACTCTTTTGATGATATACTTGAAATTCTTCAGTTAATACTTCAATAGTCTTATTTAAGAAATGTGACCCTTGATCACTCATAATAATTCTAGGACACCCAAATCTTGACAAGATGTTATCGAAGATAAACTTCGCGGATGTAGCAGCACTACAGGTCTTGACTGGTTGATCTTCAGCCCAACGAGTAAGGTAGTCAATTGCTGTGATAATGTATTTTGCTTTGGATTTCTTTGCAGGGGGATTGATTGGTCCAACAAAATCAATAGCCCATTTATCAAAGGGTTGTAAAGTTACATGTGGAACTAGAGGCATCTCATCCCTCCTGGATGGTTTTCCTGTCCTCTGACAAATGTCCCAGCTATGGCAATATTCTCTTGCATCCTTATGAATTGTGGGCCACCACAATCCGGCTGTCAGAATCTTTTGTGCTGTAGCTTTTCCTGTGTAATGACCTCCTGCTGTGCCATAGTTTGCCTCATCCAATATTAATGGATTTTCATGCTCCAGAACACATCTGCGCAGTATTTCATCTGGTCCCATCTTATATAGCTGTCCTGCTATTAAGGTAAAGTCGGCTGCTCTAACCACCAGCTGTTTCTTCTGCTGCATTGTCATTTTAGCTGGTGCAAAACCTGTAGACAAATACTGAACAATATCCTAGAAATAATCATCAACCATCTGGATGGCAAACAACTGGGAATCAGGAAGACCCTTGTCCAAGCTAATGGGCTCTTCTCCTGACTTGAGCCTCGATAAATGGTCAGGACCTAGGTTCAGTCTTCCAGGTTTGACTATGATCTCAAAGTCATATTCCTAAAATAGAATCAACCATCTGCATATCCTTCCACCTAGCACAGGCTTGTTAACCAAATACTTCAAAGCAGAGGGATCAGTGAACATCTTAAAATGAGATCCTAACAGATAATGTCAAAACTTCTGTAATGCATACACCATAGCTAAACCTTCTCGTTCTGTAGTAGTATAATTTTTTTCTGCTGTGGACAGTTTTCTACTTGCAAAATAAATAGGTTGATCGATATTACCTTCACCTGACTGAGCCAGTACTATTCCCAGAGCAATGGAGGATGCGTCGACATGCACATGAAACTCCTTATTCCAATCGGGGAACACTAAGATAGGGGTAGTTACCATTTTTTCCTTAAAAATATCCAAGATTGCTTGACACTCAGGTGTCCATTCAAACCTAATATATTTCTTCAACTGCTTTTCCATAGGGGCTGTTATCTGAGCATATCCTTTAATGAATTTCCTGTAATAACCAGTATGAACAAGCGTAGTGCGCAGTTGTTTAACAAACTTCGGAGGTGGCAGGTTCACAATAATGGCTATCTTCGTAGGATCCATCATCAATCCTTGCTTACAAACAATGTGACCTAACAAAATTCCAAAATGGGCACAGAAGATACACTTTTTCAAGTTCAAGGAAATCTGATGCTGTCTACATTTGTCCAACATAAGTCTTAAACTAGCTATGTGGTCTTTTACTAATCCGAAGATAGTCCAAACATCAAAATAGACTTCTAAGAATTTATGTATGAATTCCTTAAAAGCAGAGACGACTAGTCTAGAAAACATGGCAGGTGCATTCTTCAATCCAAAGGGCATAACTGTATACTGGAAGGATCCCATTTCTCTAGCGAAGGTTGTCTTATGTCGATCTTCTGGAGCAATTCGAATCTGACGGTACCCTGAAAATCCATCATTAAAAGAGTACACTTCCTTACCTCCCACATTGTCTAAAACTTCATTTGTAAAGGGAGTGGGGAAAGGATCATGCAAACATGCATCATTCAGCTTCCTCAGATCGACACAGATTCTGATTTCTCCCTTAGTATTCTTTTCTTGCACCACCATAGGACTGACCCACTCGGACTCTTCAACAGGATCAACGATTCCTGTAGCAAGCATCTTATCCAGCTCCATTCGGACTTTTTCCTTATACTTAGGGTTCAGCCTATAAGGGCGTTGTTTCACAGGCTTTGCATCAGGTTTCAAAGGGATATTTATCACTCCTATATCCCCAAGGATACCTTTCATCTCTGAGAATTTCGTCCGAAATAGATCCTGATATTCATGGAGAGGTTGGGTCACCTTGCTTACCATTTCTTCATCCCAATAATCTCCAATGGTAGCATATGTAGGGTTTTCTTCTGACCCAATGTTTACGGTCCGCATCTTCAGGGGTTGAGTCACTTCAAGTGCCTCAACTACTGGTCCATGTACTTCGTAGTGTCCTTCTGACTCAGGAATGTTAATGTTACGCGGATCGTCATCCTCGTCAATTGAGAGGTTGTAACATTCTACTGCATTGGCTTCCTGTGCCTTCCAATCAGGTTGGTATTCTGCTATGTCTTGATCATCAAATACTTTAGTATGGATCAACCGAGAAGCTGCGTCCAAAGCAGGAGAAACCTCATTAATAGAAAATATCAGCACAAAACTATCAACAAGACAATCCCAACTTACAGTACCGTGGTGAATCTTGACCTCCAGATACCAATTCTTTGCTATGGGTTCTAGGGTGTGCACAAACCTATGTACCCATTCTTCATGAGGTACATGCTTCCATGCCTCATAGCATTGCTCCAAATGTCTCTGAGGACTAGTCTTGCCATTAAACCTGCTTCGCAACGCCTAAGGTTGGTCCCTGAATCTTAGGTAAAGGGACTTCTGGCATGCTTCCCAACTATGAATGTACTTCTTGTGACCATTCCACCATCTGGCTGCTATGGCTCTGAATGCTGAATCCAGAGTCTCCATTTTCTATGAGTCTGGTACCTGCTCTGAGAACTACACAATAAAATCTTTTGGGTCTGTCGAACCATCAAAAACAGGTAAGGCTATTGTCTGTGAGCCAAGCCATCTGACAGACTCGGTAATTCTGGCACATCGATGGCCATGTAGCTCATACAGTCTACTCTGCCAATTCTCTAGGCCATCATTTGAGTCTGTCATGTAGGAGCTGACACACTGCCAATCCATGATACCTTCGGCAGTAGGACCAACATAATATTCTTCCTTCACTGTGATATTGTAGACGTGGTCCAAAACATCCTGGTCTTCATCTCATACTGGCTTTGTGTATCTCTCTCCTTGAGAAGGATCCAATGGGACTATGACTCTCAGTCCTTTCGCTTTGAAAGTCATCTGTCTCTTCTTAAGGTTAATGATTGCATCATTGTCTAATGCCCACTCAATACCTAGCAATGCTGGATAGGGGTTGTTGTCGTCAATGAGCTCAATAACTTTGAAGTCTGCTACAATACAGATGCCATAAATATCTACTGGGACATTAGGGAAGCATCCTAGGGGCACAATCTTCTGCTGATTAGCTAATCTCAACTGTATAGGGGACCAATCAAGGGTAGGTTTTCCCATTTTTTCCCAAGTTTTCTTAGTTAAGACATTTACCTCTGATCCTAGGTCCAAGATAACATCAGTCATATCATACTCTCCTATCTGAGCATTCAATCTCATTTTCCTGCCAGTTCTCCTGACTCTATTAACAGCTTTTGCCTGACCAGAACTTTGCTGAGATTCACAGGAAGAAATAACTTTCTGCAGCTCACTTAAAGCATTCTGATTTCTTAAGAGCTTCAGACAACTCTGTAAAAAGGAGGACAGTGTACTTACTTTTTCTGTCGAAGTTTCTTGCGTCTGCGACTGCTGCTGATGTTGTTGCGCAGGTGCTATTGATGTGCTAGGAGTAGCAAAATATCACTTAGATTCCATGAATGTCTCTTTTTCTCTTTTGATATCAAATGCTGGGACTTTCGCTCGGGCCTTACGAACCCAAGCCTCATCAGGCTGTTGCTCCTTATTCTATACTTTCGTCGTAGCTCCACTCCGGGTAACAACATTAATGGCTGGGGCAGGTCTTTGCTCGACGAAAATCATCTGAATATTTTGAGTAGGTGCACTGTTTCTTACCTGAATCTTAGCTATCAACTGCGGGCACTGCTCGATCACATGATATACTGCTCGGCAATACCGACATGTCATAGTTGGGTTCCGACAGTCTCTCGCTAGATGCCCGGCCTAGTTACAGTTGTAACACACAACCTGGCCTCTTCCTCTTCCGGCCATACCACCCCGACCACGACCTCCAAAAGCACCTCTACCTGATGCACCACCACGGTAACCATAGCCATCATTGCTCTGTCCCTCATTTTGTACCCGATAAGCATCGTAAGTTTGTTCTCTCATGAGGTCAAAGCTGCGACACTCATCTTCGTTGTGTCCCACCAATTTACAGAACTTACAATAAGGGTTCTTAGGGACTTGCACATACCTCTGCAGAAGATAGCAGTCTTCAAGTCGATGCTGGCCAGTTGTCCGACAGATCTCACAATATAGAACACTAGGGCTGAATGGGTTTGGCGCACCAGTATTCAGGTAGTTTATTACCACAGGACACTGTTCCTTGTCGTGACCTTCTGTCTGACATTGTGTACACCAAACCTCTTCACGACCAGTTTTTCCTTTCTTCATATCACGAAGCTCCAGAGCCATCGCTACCAACTGTGCTTGGATTTGAGAAATACCAGAATTGTCTTCAACAAGAGCGGTTTCAAGCTTCATCGTGATTTCCAGAGACTCCTGCTGGTCAGCAACCTTCTGCTGCATGAGTGGAGTTCTGATATGCGGTAGCAATGCTGCAATGAACCATTCTTTGTGCTACGCAGGTCCAATGGGGAAACTGACTTGGTCTAGCAGAACTTTGAATCTTTGATCAAAATCCCACACTGATTCGCCGCGCCTCTGCTGAATCTCTTTCAATTCAGTGATACACTGCGACTCTAATTTCGGCTTCTTAAATTCCTTTATCATTGCTACTTTTATATCAGCCAATGCATGGTTCTGAGTGCTGGAAAACTTCATGAACCAGGTCAGAGCATGGTCTCTGAAAGAAGTAACCAGCTGCGCTCTTTTTGTATCTTGATCCGTAATGGTCTTAGCAGTCCACACTGCTTCACATAAACACCAGAACTGTTCTGGATCCTCTGATCCAGTTCCTTTGAAAACAGGGAGCTTAATGTCATCATGCATGTGGGCCATAGTGGATCTAGGGGGGGAGGGAGGGGGACTGGAAGTAGGCGGGGGGGAACTTACTGGGGTAGACTGTCCTGCGACAGGAATACTCGAGCTAGGGTTACTTTCAGACTGTGACGGGTTCTCAGGGATAACAGGTCTGTGCTGAGGGGTTACCGGAGGGTTTCCAATAGAAGGGGTTTCTTCGGGTTCTGAATTTGTGGGATTTACAGGGGAATACTTGGTATGCTGACCCTGGGAATAGGATCTAAAATATCTCTTGTACCTTTTTCCACTTCGCAGCAAACCACTTTGCTCGTCGAAGGTATTTTCACTTGCAAACATAGGTTAGTAATACTAAATCTAACAGTCTGATTCAATTAGAAATATACCTTTTTCAGCTAATAGCATTTTAATTCGCAAACTAAATGAATTCAAAAACTTACCCCTTGGTCCTTTGAAAAACTGTCGCTCGGCTTCACTAAAGGAAG
>LPNX010032269.1:101776-167172 GCA_001517045.1 Pseudotsuga menziesii
AGCAGCGTGAAGCTCGGAGCCACTGACATCGGACCAGCGCAACGGACTTCACCAACCTTCACATTGGAGGTAACATCAATAAAGATCATTAGTTACTATTTACTATTTTTGCTTCATGTTATTTACTTTCTACTGTTTTGCTTAATCAACTTGTTCAAATTTAGGTTTTTATTTCAGTTATAGCTTTTAATTCAAATATCATTGAACTGCTACTAAGGAATCCATTGTCCTTAGTAGGTACTCATTCGTACAAGCTAGGGCGAAAACCCTAGCAACAGTTTTGGCGACTCCGCTGGCTTTTTTCTTTATTTTCTTTTCCGTTTTGTCTTTTCGGCTGTCGTTTTCGGCCGCCGTAAACCGCGGTTTTTTCTCTATTTGCCGCGGTCCGACCGCGCCTTTTATCCATAAATACGCGATCCGATCGCACCTGTTTTCTTCAAACCCGCGGTCCGCCCGCGACTTTTCAGCCTCTACACGCGATCCGACCGCGACTGTTGCCTTCAAACCCGCGATCCGACTGCCGCTGTTATCCAAATACCCGAGATCCGACCGCGACTGTTGCCTTCAAACCCGCGATCCGACCGCCCCTGTTAGCCAAATACCCGTGATCCGACTGCGACTGTTGCCTTCAAACCCGCGATCCGACCGCCGCTGTTAGCCAAATACCCGTGATCCGACTGCGACTGTTGCCTTCAAACCCGCGATCCGACCGCTGCTGTTAGCCAAAAAACCTGCGCCCCGACCGCGACTGTTTCCTTCAAACCCGCGATCCGACTGCCGCTGTTAACCAAATACCTGCGATCTGCGCGTGACTTTTTCCTTTAAACCCGTGGTCCGACCGCACGATTTCGCCCCATACCCGCGATCTGCGATTTGATTTTTTGCACTCGTTGCCGCGCCGAAACCCAGTCACTTTGCTACCATATTCCCTACAGCCCTATAGCCTTTCTGTCCCATGTTTACAGAATTGTTTACAAAATTTTAGCATTGTTTATGCAGAATTATTTCAGCATTATTTATTCAGATACATTTTGCATGGTATAAATTGCTTCATTCAATTACATTGTTATTTCGAAAGTTGCCCTGGCACTTCTCTTTTTGGGTTCATAACCTGACCAGCACACAATCTGTCACCTAAATCAAGTGAGACTTAAAAAACTACTTAACTCAACCAACATTCTAACCCCACTTGGGGAACACAAAAGAACTTTTGTAGTTAGGTAGGATCAAGGGGATAGGCTTCCAATAACGCCCCTTGGTTATTTACACTTGAGACATAGTTGTTGTCCTTTAGGGAACCAAAATCCCCTAGTATTTTTTGACACAGTCACAACCAGATTATCAGAAGGCCTCTCCCTTAGGAGGGTTGAAGTCGTGAGATTGGTTCCGGAGGTCTGAGTGGAATACCAAACTCCATTCAGTAACTAAAGGGCTACCTTTCGCAGTTCTCGGAATATCCCTGTATAGGGAATATTGCGGTTAAAGAACCAAGCGGCAGATTTACCTTTCTGGACGTGTCATGAACGGNAGAACCAAGCGGCAGATTTACCTTTCTGGATGTGTCATGAACGGGGTATCTTAGTTGCCATTTTTATAGGATTTGACTACCCGGTGTCCCTCCCGGTAGGGGGATACTTTAGCCACTTGGCTTTCCTATCCATATTGTCTGACTTGGATTGTCCCTCCCGGTAGGGAGATACTTTAGCCACTTGGCTTTCCTATCCATATTGTTTGACTTGGATTTCATCACCTTGCAGAGGATATGTCTAGTTGAGTCATAATACTACTAGTTAGGTGTTTGCATGCTCCCTTACCTCCTTTTGGTCTAGTAAGTCCACCGTTTTCTATTTTTAGCAAACTTATTGCTTGTTGGTATTCTGACCTTTTTTGTTGACACTCCGCCTATTTGTAGCACAGCTGTTACAGTGGGCGTTTTGAGTTGATCGTTGGCCTGAGTGCCCTATTTTTTGAGCTCTCCTTCTGCACACACGGTTGCATTAGGGTTTTTTTTTAGCCTTTTTATAGTTACCTCAACTCACAGAGATTTGACATCATTTATCACCATTGCTTCCCCGAGACATTCTCGGCGCCTCAGAGGCGAGCCCCCACAGCACGGATCACTTGATACCACTCATCGTAGATCTCGAGCCTTGTCACTTGACTCCACTCGTCAGCGACATAGGACTCCGTCACCAGATTCTGACGCCCCTACTAGCCCCATGGCTGGCATAAATCCCACTCCCTTCATGGGAGGGACCGTTGGTGGCACATCCACCACTCCACTAGTTACCACACCTATCATGGGTATGCCCTCCATGGGAGGCCCCTCTACTATTCCCCTCACAGTACCGATTCCCGCAGTAGGAATCCCTATCCCCACTCCATTAGTGACTCATACCACCATTGGTGGGGTAGGTCCGACCTCCACCACCTTAGTTCCCCCACTTGGGGGAAACCTCCCTCACATGACCCCTCCACTTGGGGGCATGGGCCCCAACTTGATCCAACCCACACCCGTGTCACACCCTTCGTTCAGTTTGCCATACATGGCTAGGCTCAACCTACTTGACCTAGCCAGATTAACCAATGACCCCATCCGACACAACCCTGCGTGGCCCCCCATGCCTACCAAGCTCCCCTCTGACATACCTAAGTTCAAGGGTAAAGCAGCTGAGGACCCACAAAACCATATCATGTCCTTCCATCTATGGTGTTCCTCAAATTCCATAGTAGACGACTCCATTCGCCTCCATTTATTACAGCGCACTTTCACCGGCTCTGCTGCCAAATGGTATATCGAGCTGCCCCATGGAACCCATGCCACATTTACGTCCCTGGCCTCGACCTTCCTACAGTTCTTCCAGTTACCTGTCCGCTATGACGCAGGCATGGAGATCCTCCTCTCTTGCTGGCAAAACACAGCTACCCATATCACAGACCACATTCACGAATGGCAGCGACGCCGTAGCCTATGCAAAATCAAGTTAGATGACCGGATCTTCCTCGATTGGTTCCTCAAATCCCTCCTTCCGCTCATTGCTAAGGATGTGGCAACCGAAAGACCCCAATCGGAGGAAGAGGCTATCCTTAAAGCCCAGCAGTTCGATCTTATCTACGCCCAGTCGGGTTATCTTTATACCATCATACCTGACGCCCCTCACGGCGATCCCTCCTAGCACGATGCTCCGGGGGCATCCCATGCTGCCGACGGCATCATTGGCCGTCTCTCTTTGCAGCCTCAGCCATTTTCCATAGCCCGTCCTACCTCTGGTCCAGAACCTTCGGGGGCTACATCACAGTCCGGAGCAACCAACTCGTATGCTCAAATGCCACATCAACACCATTCCCATGGACCCTCCTGTCCACCTCAGTGTTTCAGCCATATGACTCCCGCTTACTCCCCCCCTGATCGCACCTCAGCCATACTATCATTAGCAGGCTGCACCAGCTCTTGCGCCACCACAAGCTCAACCTCATTATTATCAGCCACAGCCAGCCCCTGCGGCAAACCCACAACCCGCTCCACAGCCCTACCAACAACCTCCTCAAGTAGCTGCACCAGTGCAGCCTCCACCTCCATATTATCCACCGCAGCCCGCTCCCGCACCTGCACAAACTCAGAATCCACCTACTACCCAAGGGCAGGTTTACGCCCAAGAAAACCCGCTGCTAAACTAGAACAACCAACGCAACCAAGGCCAACAAAACCGCGGCAGAGGCCGCAACCGTGGGAACAACCAACAGACCGAGCAAGCCGGTCAACACCCTAACCCCCCCGCTAACCATAACGCGGCCCCTACCAACCAAAACCCTGATCGCCCGCCCAAATAGGCTAAAAACCCCAATTTGCGAACCAACTATCCTTGCTCTGTTTGCAGGGTCTATGGCCACTACACACATTTTTGTCCACTGATGGAGCGAGTTCAACACCTTTTAGCTGCTGATAGATTACGCCAAGGATAGGGGGCTCCTCAAGCACCACCCAATCCCCCACAACCTCAGCAGCCACCTTTGCTGCTACAAAACCCCTTACCAAACCAAGGCTTAGTGAACACTGAACCATTGGCTCCACCTCCAGCTAATGCGTCCATCCAGCAAATCACTTACGCGGCTCCTGATCAACCCATATTTGACTTAGGTACCCACCATCTGTTGATGATGTCCTCCGATGAGGTCAACCTCCAGACTCGGCGGAACCAATATGGCTCCACCTCGGAAGCCCCTCCTGCCAATAACCCCGCTAACGCTCATCCCACTGATCAAGCGTTGCGTATACCTCCACCTCCACTAGATGGAGCTCCCAAAACAGCCCATTTTCCACTTCGCCGTATCATCAACAACCCCAATGCGCGGGCTGCGTCTAACTACAACATTGTCAATGATTTAGCCCAATCCCCCGCAGCCATGTCTGCGTTAGAAGTCTTGAAAAAATGCCCTTCACAGCGTAAGACTTTACTCTCATCCATTGGAGCTATCGATCCAAATGATTCACAGTTAATGGCATTTGATTTGGACCAATCCGAACCCCACCTGCCTTCCAATTTATCATTCCAAGTTTCTGTCTCCGTTCATAATTTTGTCGTCCATCGATGCATTATTGATGAAGGTGCCTCTACATGCGTCATGCCCATCTCCATCTGGCAGAAAATGGGATCCCCCACTCTCCAGTAGTCCTCTACTGCGTTGCGAGCCTATGACGGCCGTTCAGCTCAACCACAAGGCCTATTGACCAATGTCCCTGTCCAGCTCGCTGGAAAAACCGTCCTAATCAACATCGAGGTTATCAATTCCCAGCTCGATTATAACCTATTACTTGGCTGCAGCTACATGTATGCCATGCGGGTAGTCGCTTCTACCATTTTTCGTATCATGATGTTCCCCCATGAGGGACGCGTGGTCACGGTTTACCAACTTACTTACCACGATCCCAATGCCCCTGCGGCGCCCGAAAATGTTCTCCCCATGGTAGAACAACCTATCTCAGGTGCCACCACCACATTCGTTTCTTCTATAGGGCCCGTGCTCCCCATGGTTGAACTACCTATTTCGGATGCCACCACCTCATTCGTTTCTTCAGTAGGTCCCGGCGTTTACTCAGATGCACCAATGATCTCAACCTTCACATCTATTCCACCCCCATCTCCTACCACTGAAGTGTCTGACCTATGCACCCTGTCCCATATCACGCAGACTCTTACTAATCGAACACCTTTATTGCCTAAACCCCCTTTAGTACCTAGTCACATTGGTGCTACGCCCATTCATACTATTCCGTTCCTCTTCCCTCCCTCAGGAGTGACTAGCGCCCCGGTCATGGCTACCCTCAACCTCCCCGGTCTAACCTTGGGATTACCCGTTTGGTATCTTTCACCTCCTGTTAGCCCTCTGACACCAGATGTCGTCCTGCAACCGGTGCAACCCATCATCACTACTAAAACCCCCCTGTGTTTCATGCTCCTCCCAAATGCGCGCTATGCGATGATTTGGGCCACGCGACTCACCTATGTCCACAGTTACCGGCATTAAAGAATTACATGCAAATGCTCGACAACGACCCCACCATCCCGGTTGTCCATCTAGATCCAACCCCTACGCCTCGCGACAAATCCCTGCGCACTAACCACTCCTGTGCCTTATGCGAGGTTTATGGCCATTACTCCCATCACTGTCCCGATCTCCCCGAGTACAGGCTAGCTCTCTTTGATATGAACAATCCAGAACTTGAGACGGCACCACTCATTATTGAGGAAATCCATTCCCCGGTCTCTTCCCCTTCCGAAGAGGTTAATACCACTCTCTTTGAGATAAACAATCTGGATCTCGAGATGGCCTGCCTCACCATTAAGGAAATCCACTTCCCGGTCTCTCCCCCTTCCGGAAAGGTCAATCCCGTTCTTTTGGAGATGAACCATTTAGATCTCGAAAAGCCATCACCCACCATAGTGGAGATCCACCCCCCGAACTATCCCTCTTCCGAAGAGATTAATACCATATATATGATCTCTTCCGTCACTACACCCTTGTCAATTGATTTGGCCACCCAAACATTCCGTATGGATGAGGAAATTCTCGAAGCTCTCACTGCCCCGGATTATCCTTGGGATGACATGCACCATCGTTCCTACTTTATCCTAGATGAATCTTCATCTAACACCGCTACCCAATATGTAGTTGAATCCAAAGACTTCCTTGCCCCCAAGGTTGACTAGTTCAAGGACCCGATTCCTACTCCAGACGCCTTCGAAGAGGGTAACATGGCCAACATCTCACCTGCCATCAAAATTGATATCGCTGCCCCCGGAGGCACCCCTGAACTCATCGCTTTAGGAGCATCTTGCACTGAGCAGGAGATAGAGGAATACAAAACACTCTTCAAAGAATTCCATGATGTCTTTGCGTGGTCCTATACCGAAATGCTTGGTCTTGACCCTGCCATTATAGAACACCACATTGACACATGGCCTGACGTACCCCCTGTTCGTCAGAAACAACTTCCTATTCATCCCTCAAAACTCCCAGCTGTCAAAGCAGAGATTGAGAAGCTTCGTACGGCAGGATTCATTTATCCTATTGCCTATACCACTTGGGTTTCAAACCCTGTTCCTGTCAATAAGAAACAAGGCACCATTTGAGTATGCACTGACTTCCGAGACTTAAACTGTGCATGTCCCAAAGACAATTTCCCCATGCCATTCATTGACTAGCTCATTGATGCGTGTGCGGGACATGACGTCCTCTCATTCATGGACGGTTTTTTCGGATACAATCAAATCCAAATCCGCAAAGAAGACCAGTACAAAACAGCTTTTACAACCCCATGGGGCACCTTTGCCTATCGCGTCATGCCTTTCGGCCTAAAAAATGCTGGTGCCACATTCCAGTGGGCCATGACCTATTGTTTTCATGATTTGGTCCATATCCTGCTCGTCTACCTTGATGACCTCACAGTTCGTTCCCGAAAACGATCCGACCACCTTAATGATCTTCGGCAAGTTTTTCTGCGTTTTCGCAAATATCATATCCGCTTGAACCCACACAAGTGTGTCTTTTGCGTTCCGGCAGGCCGATTATTAGGTTTCATCATTTCCCAGAAAGGAATTACTGTTGATCCCCTGAAAGTCCAAGCCATCTTAGACCTTCCTTCTCCTCGAACGCTCCGACAACTCCAAAGTCTGCAAGGGCGATCCAATTTTCTTCGACGCTTCATTCCTGATTACGCCACAACCGTCCATGGTTTCTTGCGCCTGCTCTGTACCCACGTACCCTTTGTCTGGGACGCGCAAGCAGAAGCTGCATTCGAAGACCTCAAGAAAGCTCTCACACAAGCCCCCTTGATCTCCCCTCCGGATTTCTCTAAAGACTTCATCCTCTACGTTTTGGCATCTGAACATGCTGTGTCCGGAGTCTTGGTTCAAGAATACACCTCCCGCCAAGAGCATGTCATTTATTACGTCAGCCAGACATTGTCTGGCCCACCCCTACGTTACCCATATGAGGAGAGACTAGCCTTAGCCGTGGTATTTTCTGCCCAAAAATTGAGACACTACATTTTACTTAGTCATACCACAGTTGTAGCCGATTCTAACACCATGGTATATCTCTTAAACCGGCGTCTCTTGCAAGGTCGTGTGGCTAAATGGGTCATTATCCTCCAGGAATATGACCTCACATTCCGAACACCTAAGAGCACTAAAGCCCTTGCGCTTTCCCAGCTCCTCACTGATCTACCCTCCTTCATCCCGGCCCCACCTATCTCTGAGGAGTTACTCGATAATCACTTGTTCACCATCTCGTCCGAAGACCCGTGGTACAGTGATATCTTGTTATACCTGCGCACGCAAAAATTCCAACCCACCGTCACTCGTAATGGATGTCGTTGTATCCGTCATCAAGCGTCTCGCTACCTCCTCATCGGAGATGTCCTTTACCGGCGAGGAATCGACACGATTCTTCGTCGTTGCCTTACACACGAGGAAGCTGAACAGGTCCTTAATGATTGTCATAGCGGTGCCTACGGCAGCCATTTCTCAGGAATGGCCACTGCCCAAAAGGTTGTCCGCGTCGGATACTTCTGGCCTACACTTTTCACTGACTACATCACTACGGTCAAGCATTGCCATAACTGCCAACTTTTTGCCCCCAAAGCCAGGACTCCACCTGCTCCGTTACACCCAGTTGTCACCATTGGTCCCTATTGTAAGTGGGCCATCGACTTCATGGAGTGTAGACCCACATCTGCGAACGGCCATAAGTACATCATTGTCGTCGTCAATTACTTCACCAAATGGGCAGAAGCCATGCCCACCTTCAACTGCACCGCTGAGACTGCTGCCCGTTTCTTTTTCAACCATGTCATCACTCGATTCGGGGTCCCTAAACAGTTAGTCTCAGACCATGGATCACACTTTGAAGATTCTGTTTGGCGTGAATTATCCACCTTCCTCAAATTTCAACACCAGTTTTCCTCAGCTTACTACCCTCAAGGGAATGGTCAAGTCGAAGCTGTTAACAAAATCCTCAAAACCATACTCCAACATACTGTTGATTGGCATAAGTCCAATTGGCAACATATGCTATTCCCTGCTTTATGGGCTTACCGTACCTCCACCAAAACCGCCACTGGTTTTACCCCGTTTCATTTAGTTCATGATGTAGAGTCTGTCCTCCCCATCGAGTGTCAGATACCTGCCTTACACATCGCCATCGAACTTCTACCCGATACCTCCACCCTTGAACATCGTTTGTTATCCCTCGAACAAGCCGATGAAGATCGTCGCGCCACCCTCCAGAACATCGAGGCCGCCAAAATCCGCTCCCAAGCTAGTTATGACAAACATGTTCACCCCCGAACTTTCCACGAGGGGGACCTCATCCTCGCCTATGACCAAGCCAACGACAAAAAAGGTAAAGGAAAGTTCAAATCCATGTGGCAAGGCCCTTACATTGTGCAGACTTGCCTCGGCAAGGGGGCATGCGTGTTAGCTAACTCTGAAGGCCAACCTTTACGCAACCCCCGCAATGGGTTGTACCTTAAATGTTTTTACCCATAACTGAAGCCGCGACCTCATTGGTCCGCATTGTACAGTTTGCTCCCCCTTTTTTCTTTCCCCTTTTTGACCATAATCTCACATTCATCGTCTTTGCATGCCCACAGATGGACCATTTTCCACCTTGTTACATTGGCTACGCTGATGGGGCAAGCCACTGGTCTCCCAATCTAGCTTCTGCCGCATGGGTCTTGTATTCCCCTTCCAACGAACTGATTCACCTTGACGGAACATGTATAGGCGCTGCTACCAATAACCAGGCAGAGTATGATGCTGTGAATGGTCTCCTGACTGCTGCCCTCCAGATGGGCATACGTCACCTCCAAGTGTTCTTAGACTCCCAGCTACTTGTCTCCCAGCTCAACAACTGCTACCAGGTGCGCGATCCTTGCCTCTTTCGAAAATTCCTACGTACAAAACAACTTAGCCAATAGTTTGAATCCATTACATTCACACATGTCCCAAGAGCTCAAAATAGTGTTGTATATCAAATGGCTAATAATGTTCTCGATTGGCATATCAATCATACCATATAACACCTCCATCATGCATCTCATCCAACCATATAAAAAACAAAAAGACTGTATTACATCAACATTTGCATCCATACACATAAACCATAAATATCCATAGGGCATCCACGTGCCTAAACATACATACATCATACTGCATCACATAAAATACGCAGGGGGCATCCACGTGCCCAACACCCTAGACTACTTGCATCCATGTGCAATACAAACAAATCAAACATCATAAAGCGCATCCATGTGCGTACAACCAAGCCAATATCACAATAAAAAGTGCATCCATGTGCATAAATATATACATATCCAAAAAATACATGTTACAAGACTATACATGTCCTGAGTACCCATGTACTCAGCTATACAAAAAAAAATGCATATACATCCATCAAGCCTCATATACTACAAGCCGTAGCTATAAAAATCAGGGAGAGTCCCCCGCTCTCTCCCTAATGGGAATCATACCCTAGATCACTATCCATGTCAGTAGCCTCGAAATCCTCCCCCGGCCCCTCCAATGGCAATTCATCATCTCGCCTGGGCCCCTGAGCCCGTGCCCGGTCCGCCAATAGAGCTACACGGATCGCAATCCATCTAAAGTCGCACGGTGCCTCCAAGCAATCCCAAATAACAGCAGGATCTAGGTCTCACCACCCCCAGTCAGTCACTCCCTCCAGTAGCTGCTCTAACAGACCCCGTACGGCCTGCAGTGCCCCCTCAGGATCTGGGCGATGACCCACCCCCCGTCCAGGCAAAGCTGGCATGGCCACAACCCCTCTACGGGGCGCATGATCTGGCGGCGGCCTCAGACCCACATCTGCAAACACCCAGTTGTCAGTCACTATATATCAACCATACATCATATATAACATAAAAAACTGGACAACACAATTACAATCATACATACCATCTGGACCCCACGCCTGTCCTGGTGGCCGTGTCACATCTGGATCCCCTGTGTAGTCCATGTCTCTGTAAGGAAAATCCTCTAGCGCCAGTGGTAGCTGGAGCCACTGCATATACAGCTCCCAAGTAAAATATCGACCAACGTCCCTGCCACCCCGGCGACGCATCATCTCTCCCCATCGGATCATCCGAGGCTCCCTCAAGCCTCCCTCTCGGACCGGCACACGCGGCCGCAGTGTAGGGACCCTCTCCATGAAGAATGCCACTAGAAAGGAACCAAAATAGAATCCCTTGCCAGCTTCCTTCGCTGCGGTCAGTTGTCGCTGCACGTAGGTCAGGAACATCTGGCCCCACGCAAAGTAAGTCCCAGCCAGGACTCGCTCTACAATCTGCATCTGCCCCCCAGACACCTTTTCAGGTGACTGGGATCCCAAAATCCGTACCACACAAGCGGCCATCGCACGTACCGCTGGCTCCCGTAAATCCTGAATCTGGAGTGCATTCCTATGCACCCTCGTGTCTGCCCGGCCAAACCGCACGGCTAGGTCATCTATATCCAGATCCACGGAGACCCGCGGCTGTGTGTCGGCTACCCTCCCTAGGCAGGGCAACCCAGTCATGAAGTAAACATCGGTCAGGGTGAGGTCCACCCTCTCTCCCTGTACTCGAAAGGCCTGTGTCCCTGGCTCCCAGAAGTCGATCAATCAGTTCAGCAGTAACTCTGCTGACCGTATCATAGGGATCTCCATGAACTTCAGTAGTCCGAAGAGCCCCAGCATGCTCCGCACTCGACAGTCATCTCGGATGGCTGTCACTAGGTCCTCTGGCATCTCTCTCTCCTGCCATATCACCCGTGGCATCCTGCAAATCACAAAAAGAAGTCTCATTAGGCTCATATCCAAATAACAGACTTGCCCCCCCATACATAACCCAGAACAGCCGCGGTCCAGACCGCGACTGTCAAGCCCCACAGTCGCGGTCAAGACCGCGGCTGTCAAGCCCCACAGTCGCGGTCAAGACCGCGGCTGTCAAGCCCAACAGTCGCGGTCCAGACCGCGGCTGTCAAGCCCCACAGTCGCGGTCCAGACCGCGGCTGTCAGGCCCCACAGTCGCGGTCCAGACCGCGGCTGTCAGGCCCCACAGTCGCAGTCCAGACTGCGGCTGTCAAGCCCCACAGTCATGGACCAGACCGCGGCTGTCAAGCCCAACAGTCGCGGTCCAGACCGCGGCTGTCAAGCCCCACAGTCGCGGTCCAGACCGCGGCTGTTAGGCCCCACAGTCGCGGTCCAGACCGCGGCTGTCAAGCTTCACAGTCGCGGTCCAGACCGCGGCTATCAAGCCCAACAATCGCGGTCTCTGACCGTGGCTATCCTGGTCAAAACTCACGGTCGGAGACCACGGTTTTGACCTCTAAACCCGCGGTCTACCCCTGTCAACCGTATAATATCGTCCCCTGGGGGCCCACCAACCCTACCAACCCAAAAAACAAAACAGGTGTAAGTTTAACAGAATACCTGACTCTCCCGAATATCGAATCCGCCGGTCGGATCATCCAAAAATCACACACAAGCTCTGGTTCACTCCAATCGCAAATCAACCTCGAATAGTACAAATGACGTGTCATGTTGGGCCCACTTACTATTTATAGTCTGTCGACTTTGTTCTTGTTTTGACCATTCTGGACCCATACGGAATCCGTTTTCCAAACCGTTTCGACCATTGGAATCAGCACGACAAGATCATCCCAATGGTCACCTTGTTGCATCTTTTTGACTACATCATTTTTTGCCCATTTTTTAGACACCAATAGTTGCCTCGGTTTGCGTGCCACTTGGGCCGCTCTCCGTTTTTAACACTTTTTATATCACCGGATTCATTTTTTTGAGCTCGTGATGATGCTTGAGATCATTTCTCGCTCTCACGTAATAGAAATACAACAGTGCGTCCCTACACCTTGCCGCATTGATTTGCGCACCACATCGGTCGTCATCCAATTATTTTACATGAGCCATCCACTCCTGTCATACTGCAAATGTCTCATTATGTTGACACCATTCATCCACCCCGCAAGGAGGCCCATCAGTGTTCCCCCCTAACCTCAGTTCTGGTCCTCATACATGTTCCTTCATCGAACACTTCCTCCTTGCCTGACCATTCCCTCAATTCAGAGTCTTCTTATTTGCTTTCAGACTCCTTAAAATTGAAAGCAACCACGAGCATGTATGGTCGTGGGCTCGTAAAATCCACATGATAGTATCATTCCATTACTTCAGAGTCTTCTTATTTGCTTTCAGACTCCTTAAAATTGAAAGCAACCATGAGCATGAACTGTCATGGGCTCGTAAAATCCACATGACAGTACCATTCCATCAATTCAGAGTCTTCTTATTTGCTTTCAGACTCCTTAAAATTGAAAGCAACAACGAGCATGAACTGTCCTGGGCTCGTAAAATCCGCAGGACAGTACCATTTTTTCCTCCGCGTCTCTTGACGCTAGGATCAATCCTCTCGGCAGTACCCTAGATAAGGTCGCCTTTGTTCAGAGTATTCTGCAGTCTCCCATCATGTTACCATAGCTTCAGTTTACCTCAGCCCAATGAACTTCCCAGATCCCATACAGCTATGATCTCTTTACCACCAATCAGTTTCATGTGCTGCCTGATCATCCCCTCCATCATACTCTAAACAAAGGAAGTTTGAGTCCACCCACTCTACTTGCCCAGTTAGTCCCACCAGTGTATCACTCTTGCCATCAGTACTATCTCAGTTCGGTTTGTCACCTCGCGCTCCTGTCAAGGAAACATCATTTCCTTGACAGTTGCCGGTCTCCCTCTGTCGACAACAACTCCTTTATTCCAGAAGATAGACCTAGAGGTCCCTGCGCCTTACACACATCACCATCTGTGGTGCGTGCCTACGGACCATTTTGAGAGGAATCATTATTGCCTCTCCGAATGGTTGTTTCTCACATGTTCGACTTCAGCACATTGATCGCATCGTTGAGAATCGCTCAGGATTCATATCCAGTCCATGATTTGACAAAGACCCCAGATTTCCCCCGACTCTAGCACATTGGTGAGTCACTTTGGAACGCCCAGTTATATGTTCCCATGGATGTCCGGGCTGCGTTAGCGATTGTATTCCGAAGCCATTCAGTTCTATGCTTCTTTGAGTACTCAGTTCAGTTCCAGATCAGTGTACCATTACGAGTGTGACCCTTGTCACTCTAATCTAGCAGGGCATCAGTTCCTTCAGAACCACATTCAGTAGCACTGCTGCCATTCCAGTATATCAGTTTTTCAGCTTAGACATGGTCATCTCAGCAGTATGTCCCAGATTTGTGTCCCTTCCGGACCCTCATGATATGCACAATGATTATCTACTACATGTCCTTCATTTTGGGCCTCACAGTGATTTTTATGTATCTTGATACGAGCATGGGAATGCCCGCCTCGTCCATCTATTGAGATTCTTCCTCATTCAGTATTTGAGGACATGTATATGTTAAGGTCCCCATATTTTGGACCTCATTGTTATTACTATGATATATCCTGATACGAGCATGGGAATGCCCGCCTCATTCAGATGATCAGATGATTCCTCATCCATTATTGAGGTTATGTACTTTTCAGTCCTTGCAGGTGGTTCGAGATCGGTGTTCCGGACTTCAGTTGGTTCTTTCTCTTCTCCACACCCCAGGAAAACCAATTACGACTTATGATGTCCATCGGCCATACGATGAGCTCCCGCCCTCGCACATCAGGGGGCAATTTGTTATCACCCAAAAAGGGTTCACTACCTCATCTACCCCATTACATGGCTCATTTGTCCATTTTCCCACCATATTTCCATCAAAAACCCATAAAACCATGCAAAAAGCCTCCAAAAGGCTTAAAATGCCTCCAAAAGGCCTTAAAACCCTCTTTTCCTCCAAAAATATCCAAAAAGGAATAAAAAATATAAAATAATGAGGAAAATGAGGAAAAAACCCTAAAAAGCTGAAACCCTAATCAGCAAACCCTAACCCTAAAATCGCATGGTTTCCAACTATAAATAAGTGATGGAGACCCCTCATTTCACATCCACAATCACAAGTATCCTGCCTCTGCCAAAATTGCTCGTGAAACCCTAGCTCACCATTGAAGCTACTTTCACCGTGAGAGCCCCTTTTGGCCCATTTCCACCATTGGAGAAAGAGAAGAAGTAGCTTGAAGCTCAGAGCCACCGACATCGGACCAGCGCAACGGACTTCACCAACCTCCACATTGGAGGTAACATTAATAAAGATCATTATTTACTATTTACTATTTTTCTTTCATGTTATTTACTTTCTATTGATTTTGCTTCATGAATGTTTAAATTTAGTTTTTACTTCACTTATAGCTTTTAATTCATATATCATTGAACTGCTACTAAGGAATCCATTGTCCTTAGTAGGTACTCATTCGTACAAGCTAGGGCGAAAACCCTAGCAACAATCCCTCTTGGTCATGACACTTAGTGTCTTCGGTCCATTCTAGACCTCTAAACCATGGAGTCTCTCCACATGGTTAGTCCCAACTACTAGGAACCTCATGGTCTCACTAGCACTTTTTTCATTGCCACTCATTCTGAGCTTTCTAGGACAGTCACATGTCTACATGCACCCCTAAGATGCTCTCATAGTCCTTGCTTCCCGCGATACCTATCTTCAAACATTGAATAGATTCACATGTTTAGTTTATTCTCATCAATTTTTATCTCTAGAACAAGAGCTTAAAACATCATAACCAAATCATATACACATGTATACTCATAAGAAAAATAATCCAATACTTATCTGTATTGTGTGTTTCCTTGTTCATCTACAGGATCCTGCTTCACTTTGCAAGCCTTGGGATCACCTATGGACTTAGATGTTAGGTCAGCATGCAGGCTTCTCCTCAACATCAAATAATTAATGTCCGGCCAGTACACAATCATGTCGATTGGGCTTGGCACTTTACCATGACCATTTCCAAGTCTAGGATCTACTATGGATCCTCAGGCATATCACATCCCAACATACACTTATGTCAACAATAACACATACACTTATACCAACAATAACACATACACTTATACCAACAATAACCCTTACTCTACAACCCCTCACAACAACCGTTTACCTTTTACCTTTTACCTTTAGGGTGCAACACCCAACTGCATCTATTTAACCTGTCAACACAAGCAATACAAGCAAACTCATCAGCCTTATTGCTCTAAAACTATAATCACATTTCTCATCATTCACTATCAAGTATTGAGACACCAGGAGTGCCTCCACTCGCTAGAGTGTAATCAATATTGAAAACCCTTTCATGACTCAACATTGGAAAAGTGTGCACCCTTCTCCGGTGTGTGCCATGTAGGCCCTATTCATACTTAAGCAATCGGTCATAATGGATATTAAATCAAAACATGTTCTGCATATGGGATTTAATAATTAAACATGCATATTCTTAGCAAGGGTCACAGAACACTTATCCATTTGCCATCGCAGTATGCCTTTGTTAAGGAGGAATGGGGGCTCCTTCCCTGAGTTAACAGTCCCTCAGTTTGCCATCCCAACTCCTTTTTACATTTCATATCCACACATGTCTTACCGACATAATTTATACCATCTCACTCATGTTACTAGCAAACATGCAGTGCAGATGAGACATTTCCAAAATGTCCAATGGCATTTCATCCGAAACCCATTTCCAAGGGAAAACCTTCCCATGAAGTTTGGCTCTTGAAGGCCATCACACATGATCTTCCTATAGTGTGTATCCCTGACACATTCATCAATTATCTAAACAGTCAATCATTACCTGATACTACAATCCAAATTGATCGTTCCATAACCAAGCAATGACATTAGCAATCAAATTCAATAAGAATTTGCAATTCTATCTACTGCAGAAATTGACTTGCTCAATTGTGGGTCTCTTGTAAGCATCACTACTATGCCCATTATAATTTTATGCTTACTATCATAATATGAATACCCACTTACCATGCGTCCTCCTGACACAATCTTACACAAGCCAACAGTGATTAGTAGTCGTCAGCAATTTCTTAAATTCGAAATTCACAATTCAAATTTAACAATCCATTATGCATATCAACTATTTTCACAGCCATGAGACTCTTCTCACAAGGTTGGGCTCTTTCACAGGGTAGATTCTGGCATTGGTCAGGGTCTTACCTCTCACTGCCATGCTCGAAATAATCTACCTGAAACCTGAGCTTCAATCATCCAACACAATCTTATGCAAGCCAATAGTGACTAGTAGTTGTCAACAATTCCTTAAATCCGAAATTCACAATTCAAATTTTAACAACCTATTATGCATACCATATGGTAGATTCTAGCATTGGTTAGGGTCTTACCTCTCACTACCATGCTCGAGATAATCTACCTGAAACCTGAGCTTCAATCAACCAAACACTTGGTAAGTATTGATGCATATAACCTTTTCATTGCTACAGCCATCATTGAAGCATTTTCAAAATTTATAAAATTCAAATACTTCCAGCTGTTAGTCACATCAATATTACCAAAACTTATTTACTTCATGCAACCATTATCGTGCTAACATTGCAAGGTATATTCATATCATTCATGCAATTAAAGGAAATGTTTAGATACTCCTTACTTCACAAGCGTATCATTCATACCACCTTGCTCTTGCATAGAGCATTTATGGCAGCCAATTGATCATGACTATCCTGCATTCATAGCAACCTCTGAAATGGTTCCTGAATTGTCATTAATTCATCATTTCAGCCATTAGTCATTCATAATATCACATGCATTCATCTCAATGCATTCAACATACCATGTCCACTTCATATAGGATGCATTACTATAATCAATATCATGACACCTTTCTATATTCCAATATCCACATGGTATGAGGTCTCTTACCACTCCTTGGAATTTGTCAAAAATCAAACTCTTACCTGCATGGGTCGTACTTACACCTTTGCCATGACCAATTTGGTTGGTCCTTTGCAGGAGATTGCAGAATTTGCTCACCAACTTTTGTTATGGACTTGCTACCTTATCCCTTTCTTCATAGGGTTGTTGGTCACATTCATCAGCATCAGCAACATATTCAGCTAGGTCCATGTTGTCATTGGTTTTTCCACTAATGCCAACATCAAAGAAATGATTATCATTAGTGGTTCATACAAAACATATCCTCATACATTTCAGCTATAAAACTTAGGAAATGTAACATAGTTAGCAAGACAGGGTTTTAAGGAAACTTCCCTTTTCAAGTCTTTCATCCTGGCATGGAATTCCTTTTCCACCCAACAGCTGGTTTGACTTCATAGTCCTTGCTACCTCTGGGCATGCAACTTCCAGATTTTTCCATTTGATAGCAGCAACCATCATTATCACTTTACTGCTTCATGCTCAGATTCTGGTGTCTTACCCTTGTTCCCTACTGAGTAAGCTTTCCAATGCCTTTCCACATGCTTCATTCCGACCTCGGATGTGAAAACCACACCACTTCTAAGAATGAATACTTTCACCAAATCTTTGCATTTTTACACACCACTGCATTTTGGACTGGGCGCCAACTTCAGCCACCTATAAATCCACTGAAAGATAGCTGAAAAATCCTGCTGAAAAACAACAGAATTTTCCTTTGTTCAATCGGCTCCCATTTCACCTATCAATCCGACGTTTTCGCTGTCAAAACGGCTAACATCCTCCGTTATTTCGAATCCGTAAACCACTAGCTTATCCGTCGTTTCGGATCCCCAAACCATTAACTTCTCCACCGTTTCGGGCCTCATTTCAACTAATATTCCACAGTTCATCGGCTGTCGAAACCACTACTCTTTCTGCCACTTGATCGGCTCAGCTTTTTTTGTTTTCGTCGGAATACAACTTCATCCACAGCCGCAACGGTGGCCCAACGTCCTCACTCTCCTTTCGATCGGTGGCCCAATCTCCTTTGGTACCTGATTGGCGTCGGCAATCTTTCTTATCAGAAGACTTAGTGCCTTCCGCTTCCGCAACGGCGGCACAGGAAACATTATCCCTGCTGACGATTCCTACTGGCGGAAACCACCAACACTGCCACATTGGTGCTTTAGTCCTTTCGTCAGCCGCAACGGCGAAGTGTCCAATGTTAAGTTTTTCCATGGTGTCGGTGACCCCAAAACCTATGTTCTGCTGACAGACGTTGAACACTTAGCCACATTTTCAAAATATTTTCTCCTTGTCGACTTATCTCACCCAATGACATCGGCTCAATTTTCTTCTATCTATCGGTGACTTAATCCCTTCCGCAGCCGCAACGGGGGAACATCAAACCTCTATCTTCTTCCAATCGATGAACTAATTCTTTGACCAACATCGGAAGTCTTTTCTCATCAGAAGTCTAGTGACTTTGGCTTCTGCAACGACGACACACCAAACAACTATTTCTTCCGATTGGCGGCTGTTTACTTAGAAATATTTCAACTTCCGGCATCGGCTATCTCTCCACATCGGAAGCCTAGTGCCTTTGCCTTCCGCAACGGCAGCACGTGGAACCACTATCTTCTTCCATTGGCAGTCTTTTCTCATCGGCAGGTTAGTGGTTTTGGCTTCCACAACAGCAGCACACCAAACACTTTCTTCTTCCGATTGGCCGATGTTTTTCCAGACTTAGAGAAATTTTTGAAAAATTCCCCCTTTAGTCTTCCTTTTGCCGCTTGATCGGCTCCCTTAACTTCTTCTTCGTCGGCGAATTAGTTTCATCAATAGCGGCGGTACAACCTGGTCGGTATCGACAGAATTTTTACATCGGAAGACTAGTGACTTTGGCTTCCACAACGGCGGCACACCAAACACTAACTTCTTCCAATCGGCGGCTGTTTTCTTAGAAAAAATCTTAAAATTTCGGCATCGGTGGTCCTTTCACATCAGAAGTCTAGTGCTCTAGACTTCTGCAATGGCGGATGCATGGAGAACTTTCCTCTTCCAATAGCCGACGATCTTTTACACTTAGAGAAAAATTTTAACTTTCTTGCGGCGTCGGCAGTCGTAACCATTACGTACTATTGCATCGGCGTTCTAGTCCTTTACACAGCCATAACAGCGGGCATTCGAACCACTATTTCCTCCGATGGACCTCAAACACTTAGCCAAATTTCCCACGAGTTTTCCTTCAAACTGTTCCCGTCGGCACACCTTCGCCTAATCTTTTCCGCTACGTCAGAAGTTAATTCCGCTAACTCTTCCGCCACAACGGAAGTCAATTCCACTAAGGGTTTCGAATGAATAGATTGTTCAACACTTAGAAATTTTCATGATTTTCCTCTCAACGGTCCTCCGTCGGGCATGCTTCCACCTAGCGCTTCCGCTACAATGGAAGTCTTTCCCGCTAGTGTCCCGACTACCCAATACTTAGAAAAAATTCTGAACTTGAATTTTTTTCCAGTCATCCAATTATGATCTCTGCTGGGCAGAAGGAAATTCTACTTCTGTCACTGCACCTTGGTGGTCCATTTAGGCCCATGCTGCAACATGAGCTCTGATACCACTCTGTAACGTCCCCGACCCTCACACCGGGAAAGAGGACGCGACGAACACCACAATAACCGGGCAAACAGCCCCATGAAGTTAAACAAGGATAAATCAATGCTGGAATTAAGAACTTAACATGATACATAATAGGAATTCCAAACATACAAGCATACATATATGCATAATTCATCAAATCCATTCAGCGAAAGAAAATATATACATTTCCAGCATTCCCATGTTCATCATGATTCATGAAATAGTAGATTAATTGCAGAGATGAAATAGTAGCAGTACTTATCTTTTGATGAAGAATCCCGCAACCAGCTACGTCGCTGCAGCGTTCCACCCAACCATAGGCCAGCGTGCTCATCAATCTCTCAGCAACGCTGCCACCCCCAAGCTGGGCAATATTCTTCCAAGGATAAGGGTCAATGCAGGCTTACACATAGCCAAGGGAGACAATCAGCAAGCTAACACAGCTGGGTTTATCAGGCCATCAACAGATCGGCCAAGCCAGCACAGTCCAAGGGACAACCACTGCATACCAGTAGCAAAACAATCCCTTCACAGCCCTATGGAGAAGGCATAGGCAACCAAGGACAGTCCCAACAAAAGATGAAACACCACTCAAGCCCATAAGGCAACTCAGAGTTGTTCTTGGCCCTAGCGTGGCCAAAACAACTCAGCTGTAAGACCCAAACAAGGGTACTTCAGCAACCCAAATTCACGATGCAAATGATGGCAACAATCCACAGCCCACAGTGGATAAGAAACAAAACTCCCAGCATAGCCATGGGAAACTCAACTGAGGGATGTGGCAATCACAGTCACAAACTCACAATGAAGACGATGGCAGCTATACACAGTCCCAAAACAGGGACATCCTTGATGACAAACAACGGCTCAGTAACAATCCATAGAGGCCCAAAACACAGTTGGACACCAAAGCCAACAAAACATGGGGGAGATGACAGTTCCACAATTTAATTGGTGAGCATGGCTCACAACATGGGAAAATGAATCCAACGGTCTGTGCATGAGTAAAAATTGCACCAAAATGCAAAACAAAGAGGAAAAACATATGCACGGGTCACAATCAGTAAGGAAACATATACATACCACTGAACCAGGTATGGAACACACAGGCACACGGCCCTGAGCGTGAATGGCTCCTGCACCCGAAAATCTTGGGTGACAGCTACAATTTCATCCTCTCCCTGCATGAGGACATCAACGCAGAATTCCTGTGCATGAGGAGAGAGCAGAACATCTCTCTGCATGAGGCGAACAGACAATGGTCTAAGCGCGTGGATGAAAAAAACAATGGAAGGAACTGAACATCCCATGCCGAGAGTGCGTGAGTATGGAGGAATGGGGAAGAATGGAGTCATGGGAGAGTGGAGTGAATGCAGTCGTGGGTGGAGTGGGCGCGTGGGCAAGGGACTGACAGTCCTGCCACCCCACTCCCAAAAATAATAACTGCCTCAACCACCAGCAACAAAACAATAAATAGGTTGACAACAGAAGATGGAAAAACAAAACAAGGTGGCAACACATGGGTTTTTCCCCCATAGACCAAGGTTTGACATCCTCCACCCCTTATCCTTCAGAATCATGCCCTTTTCATTCAATGCTGCACTGTCGTAGCTGGTTGTGGGTTTATTTTATTTGATGTGCGTGTTTACATAATGCCAAACTATAATGTGCCGACTAGCACGACATACCATCGGCAACTATGCCCATTGCCGAAACATACACAACCAAATCAATGGTGGGGCTTTTGCCTTTAGCTCCTCACCATGACTAATTACAATATATACATCATGTAAACGGGGTCAAAACTGGGGTGTTACAGATCTCATGAGGTTTCATGCAGGATTGTGTGTTTAGCTTTCAGGTAGCAAGGATTGGACGAGCTGTGGATCTAGTTTGACTCCACTGTACATCCAAAAACTTTGTGAAGGCATTGCCCCTCTGTATTCCACTAACAAGTTTTCATTGCAAATCCATCCAACAATGGGCCTTTCCCCTTCTCTTCCTCCTTTCTATTAAAATCAATCTTCTGGTTCCCTGTCTCTTCCTCTTATGATCAGATCTAGTTCTAAGAATTGAATATATATATTGTTAGATCTATTTTATAAGATTTTTTTTGCTTAGATCTATAATTTTTAATAAAGAATATCAGTTAAAAAATATAGATCTAGGTGTAGGAAATTCCCTTTTTGCAAGTAGCTAAAGCATAGATCTAAAGCTTGCTCATAAGGTAGCTTCCTTTTTTTTTCTTCAAAGATTTAAATTCTACTATAAAAGTGCACATCTCGTTGGCTACCCAAACAGAAAGCCAAGATCCCAAGGAAAGCTTGCTTTTCTTGGTTCCTTTTTGTAGAAATTAGATTACCCCTGTTTAACATTTTCTACTTAGTTATTTTTTGTAATTAGCGTGGTGACCCAAAACACTTTTAAAGCGTGTTTGGGCACATTTGATTTTAATTGCTTGCTATTTTTTATCAGGTCTAACATAAAAGAGGAGACTCTACCAAATTGCTGACTCTTGGACAAACCAGAGCTTCCCGGAAACTTCCCCCACCACTATATTTTAATTCAAGCTTGTTACAAGCTTGTTGTAAGCCTTTGGATTCCAAATAACAAGTACCAAATTGCATCAATTTCAATTTGTTGATATTGTAAATCACTGCTAATAAAATTAAGAGGTCCTTTCGAATAGGCTCTTTCGAGCCTATTCACTATCCCTCCTAGGGGGATTTGCGTCGGTGTCAATTTTTTACTTTTTGTTCATCTCTTTTCAATATAGCATAGTTATAATATGCAGGGTAGTATACTTTGATTTATTATCATTTCCATATTCCATATTTGATATTTCAAAGTAATCTTAATACTTACCCCACGACTTCCCGATTGACCCGAAAGGGGAAAGAGATGCATGGTAGGACTAATTAGAAAACCGGAATTGTGTATCTGTGTTTCCCTTTTCATCAATTGTTTCATCATCTATTATAAAATTAACCCCTCCTTGATTCCCCAATTGAGATCCACTTTGATCGAAAGAGGATTCTAGAGGGTTTTCTTTTTAACAAGAACACCCATCTCAAAATTTACTAAAATTCACAAGACTCCGGTGTGTATGCTCTACACTTGGCTGCGGTTCCTCCGATCAGTCAAGCTATATCAAAAGCACCTGAGTGACTAGAATAATTAGGATTTACTCTCCCAAATTGAAAAACCATTAGGTGAAAATCCAACACCTAGACCAAACCATTACAGTGGCAAAATACCCAAAGGAAGCGGAAACTCCTGAAAAGTGACCTCGCAGCATCAATCTCTGCCACACCCTAATGGGTGCATTATGAAAAATAGCCCCAGAGACTCCATTCATCCCACATATTTCTTGCGGGTATCCGTGAAGGTTTAGTTTTGAACATACTCCAAGTACTCTCGGGTATATTTGGAGTCCACCCCTTCGCCTAATTTTAATCAACTCATATTTCACATTAACTTAAAACGTACCAAGAGGCAATTGCAAAGCCTTCACTCCAAGCACATGCAAGTACGTTGATTATCTATTGACTCCATTTTAAGGAACTGGCTATTTTCTTGCTATATATTTATATTGTGTCTCAGCATTGTGCTTTCATGTGCTCATTTTGTATCTTTTCATCTATGGTTGTTTATGGTTAAATTTCAAACTCCTAAGTTACTCTTTCAATTTAATATCACCATACTAAATAATTTTTCCTTAGTAACTTAATAGGGTCTACCTCCCTTGGCTTCATTAGGATTTGAGCCTAAACGGAGGAGTCAAGAACAAGGTGACAACCTTGACTCGAGACCTTCCCCCAAGGACACACCGAGTGGCTTGAATATTTCTGCCATGTGACCTAGGTGTGTGAAAGGCAGCAACATTTTTTGGCGTCGTTGCCGGGGATAAATATTTTTATTCCCCAGTACGACTTTTGTTTTCTTCCTTTTTGTTTTTGCTTTGTTTGATGAATGCTTAGAGTAGATCTTTAATTTTCATCTGGCCACTCCACTAACTTTTTTTCAGTTTTTATTTTTACGCAGAAAAGCAAAAAATAATTTTCGTGGAAAGATTTATAAATGCTTACTTTTCTTTTTCACATGGAGACTCCATCAAAGGGATAAAACCCTGTTATCTCATAAACTTTTGAAGTTTTGTTGTCTGTAGATGAGCCCGTGTGACACGTTAAAACCTTTAAAGCTCATCACTTGACAGCTCCACCTTTTCAGTACAAGGTTTAATGGTTATATCAAATGCATACTATTAATTTTTTATATGGATGAATTAAAGGACAAATATGGTTCCCAGTTAATCGGAATGTTTCAGCCTATCGATTTCTCAAACATCCTTGGTTTTCCTAACTATTGTAATGGTCTGGGGGATGCATATAACTGGCTTCCAGCATTTCATGCAAATTATGGTGATTCAGCCATCTAGCATGTCAAATATTTCCTTCAGTTGATTACTGACTCCAATATTCTTCATGAAGACAATATGATGGAAATATTTGCTAGTACTTTTTGGGCTGAGGCATGTTGTTGGTTCTATCAGGGCCTTCCTAATAAATGTATAACTTCTTTTCCAAGCTTCCTTTGGATGTTTTTAGAGCAGTGGCATGATGGTAGGGGTAGTATGAATGGTTTTAAAAAGTTCCTTGAAAAGATCTGTACCTTCTACCTATCTGGGATAGAGTATCACACAGAAATATATGATGGACCTTTTGCCATGATACAAAGTATTAAAGAGTTGGAATCACTTCTTGAACATGTAAGTGAAGAGGAGGTTCATGGTACTACCATCAAAGAGTTTCCTCATATTTATTCGAGAAAGGAAGTAAGTAAGCATCTTATTAAAGAATATGAGGTATCTCCCAATACACAACAGGATTCTAAGGAAGGGAAAATCTAGGATGATCCTATTCAAGAGCTTCAGGAGGAGCCCATGATGAAACACATTGTTAAAGACTCTCCTCATATCACCATAGTTGAAACATTAAAGATTTGAGGTATTCTCAAGTGTATTGCAATGCTGGTATCTTTTCAGAAATCCCTCTAGAGAAACCCACTGAGCAACACATCCCAAGTGATCCCATTGAACATGTCCAAAAAGTTTCCTTGATGGAAGATAATATTGAGGATCCTGTTGCCACCTTTTCACACACCTGGGTCACGTGGCAGAAATATTCAAGCCACTCGGTGTGTCCTTGGGGGCAAGTCTCGAGTCAAGGCTGTCACCTTGTTCTTGACTCCTCCATTTAGGCTCAACTCCTAACGAAGCCAAGGGGGGTAGACCCTATTAAGTTACTAAGGATGATTTCTTAGTGTGGTGATGTTAAACTGAATCAGTTACTTAGGAGTTTGAATATTTTAACTATAGACAATGAATGATGGCAAGATGCGAAAATAAACACACGAAAGCACAAAGCTGATACACAATATATATATGAAGCAAAAAAGAACAGTGCCTTAAAATGGACTCAAATCAATTAGATCAATGTGCTTGCATGCGCTTGGAGTGATTGTTTTGTGGTTGCCTCTTGGTATGTTTTAAGTTAAAATTGAAGTATGAGTTGATTAAATTAGGCAAAAGGGGGACTCTAGATATACCCAAGAGTACTTGGAGTATGTCCAAAACAAAACCTTTACGGCTACCCGCAAGGAATATGTGGGCTGAAATGGAGTCTCTGGTGCTATTGTCCGTAACGCACCCATTAGGGTGTGACAGAGATCAGCGCCCCGAGGTCACTTTTTAGAAGTTCCCGCTTCCTTTGGGTATTTTGCCACTGTAAAGGTTTGATCGAGGTGCTGGATTTTCACCTGATGGTTTTTCAATTGGGGAGGGCGAGTCCTAATTATGCTAGTCACCCATGTGATTTTGATACAGCTTGACTGATTGGACGAACCGCAGCCAAGTGCAGAGCATAGACACTGGAGTCTTGTCGATTTTAGTAAGTTTTAAACTGGATGTTCTTGTTTAAAAGAAAATCGTCCAAGAACCTGTTTCGATCCAAGTGGATCTCAATCGGGGAATCGAGGAGGGGTTAATCTTAAATTTGCTGATAAACAAAAGACAGAAGAAAGCAAACGGATACACAATTCTAGTTTCTTAATTAATCCTACCACGAATCTCTTTCCCCTTTCGGGTCACTCAGGAAATCGTGGGGTCAGTATTATGATTACTTTGAAATGTAAGATATGGAGTATGGAATTAATAATGAAATGAATTATACTACCCTGCAGATTATATCAATACTAGTTTAAAAAAAAGAAATGAGGAAAAGCACAAAAAGGACACCGATGCAAATCCCCCCAGGTGGGATGGGGAATGGGCTCGAAAGAGACTATTCAAAGAAGAATTTTATTACAGCGGTTAAAATATCAAAGAACTGATAAATCAGAACTTTCTTGGTCCTTATACAAGCTGAAACCAAGTTTTTACAATTTTGCAAAACAGTTAAGACTTTTTTAGCGAAAAGGGAGACCCCTGGGGGGATTTGAATGCTCCTGAGACCACTTCGGACAGCATCTTCCTTTTCTTTCTGTCAGAACTGCTAAAGGAAAGCAAGAAAGTTAGAATAACATATGCCCAAAGGCACTTTAAGATTACCTTTGTATCAACCTACTTTATCTCAAAAATAATGCGGTTAAACTAGCTAAACCGGCGAAAAAGGAACCAAGGAAAGCAAGCTTTCCTTGGGATATTGGATTTCTTTTTGTGCAGCCAATTAAATTGCACTGATATTGAAGAATATTAAAATTTATAACAGCGAAAAGAAATCTAATGCACGTGATCTACAAGTTTTCTTTCAAATTCATGCAAAAAAGACAATTTCCCTACAACTAGATCTAGGATGCTTATGAAACTTTTTTAAGTGTAAGATATAGGATATGAGCTATGAAATATTAGATCTATGTATATTTTACTTTTATGAAACAGATCCAAATGAAATCACGGCTATGAACTGAAAAGGTAACCAGGTAAAGTGTTGATTTTTTGTAGAAATGAGAAGAAGAGGAGAGAAGGTCGGATCGTTGCTTGAATGGAGCAAGCTGGAAGGAGGCCCTTTCGTGGAGTGCCGAGGGATAGAGTATTGAGCTTATTGGATAGGAAAGGAGTCAACCTATATCCACACCTCATCCAATTGGGAACCTGCAACTAAATAACACAAGCCTACACAAACCTCGTGAGATCTGGATATGGATGTATAAAGCAACAAAAATGAGAGATTATGCAGAAATAACCTTATTTAAGCATATAACTAAGATTTTTGAGCATACATCATGTGGATATGTTGAGGCCTAGAAATTCGTAGGAAACAACAGCAAGGGATTCTCCCCAGTCAACATTCCCAACTAGCTCGTGACTGTTTGGTGTAGGGAATCCGTCCAGTTTGTGGTCCGGCTACCGTAGGTCAAGTAACAAAAACAAAGGTTTTACCGGTTGTAGCCCAGTCCACCGTGTATTTTTGTATTTTTTTACTTAAGTATGAGATGCAAGTACCTAATTAACAATGCAGGATGATAAAGATGCAGAGAGCAGTCACAATGTGATGCGTAGGTTCTTACCTCTCGTCTTAGCACTCACAAGCATCTAAATCACATATGCAGGAATGAAGTGAACTATCTATCTATCTATCTATATATCTATCAATCTATCTATCCTCGGGGAGCCAAATTGTAACTTATTTATGAGTAATGTAGATGTGCATGCATGATAAAGAGAAATTACAGATAGCTGATATTCCTTTCTACAACGCATGAACGATTAAAGATATTTCAACAATCAGATAGCCAATTGTTTTATGAACAGCATATATTACTCATGGTGGTAATTCCACAAAATAAACCAAAAATCATTTAAACAAGAACATAGGTTCTAAGAGTTAGAATGATCTCACGGTTAATGGACAAAAAGCTGGAAAAACAAAATAGTTCATCTTTCAGCCATCCACAGCATAACATTTGAAAGTCCCACCAATCTTTCTCCAACAGGAAAACAATAACTCTTTATTGCAAAAAAAAGTAGTTCTTCTTACAATATTGCTTTACATGTCCAACTGGGAAAAATCCCCTTTTCCCTCTAAGTCTTCTATATTTATACAAAAGGGTGAGACTGTTGGGTTGCCCACAAGTAACTCTTGGGCTTCCCAACTTTTTGCCTCCCAAATTTTCCTCAAAAGTTTACAAAACCGTTACATATCACAAAAGTAACCAATCCTTTACAAGGAGGGTCCCACTTGGGCATCCAGAAACTTCTTCCATGCCAAAGCTTCAGAGCCAATGCCCTCAAACACACAAGGCTCCAAAAACATAATGTTGATCTCAAACTTTGCAGCCTGGTTCTTTATAGCCTCAATTTTGGCTACGCTCAACCGAAGTTGATCCTCCAAAAGCTGCACACTAATGGCCGCATGATCTACTTCACTCCTAAGGATCTGATCATCCAGGGCTTTGATATGTTGTACTTTCGCTTCCTCCTCTTGGTATCTCTTCTGCAACAGCTCCACAAAGGAGTTGTGGTCCGGGAAAGCATCAAGCCTCTGCTCGGCCTCTATCTGGAACCAGTTGTAGGTAATAAGAATCCTTCTGAAAAACTTTGTGCATGCTCCTTTTGTCTTTTTAATGGCCTTCTTGAAATCCTCTGCGGTGTTTATAGCAAACTCCACTAAGTCATAATTCCACTTGAGGGCCTGTTGATCCTTGGATGGTAGTTCTGCTGGAGTTTCTTCATTGTTTTCCAGTCTTGTCATTCTTGCAGTCAGGACTTCAAGGATGTTCTGAGATCTATCAATGAAATAAGAAGAGGTCTCTAGGATTTCCTCTAATCGACTATCTACCTGCAGCACTTTGCACCTCTCTTCTTCTATAGCAGTCTATAGCTGCAGCATCTTAGCCTTTTGCGACAAAATGTGCTCTTTGAACAGTTGGAGGTTGACCTGCTGCTCCCTTGCTTCCTCCAGAGCAGTTGTTAGAGAAGAAATCTGCTCTTGATGTTTCTTTTCCTGTTCTTGGGTGTGCATCTCACTGGCCTCCAATATGATCTCTTGCTGCTCTTCTAGCTCTTCTACCTTTTCCAGCAACCATTCCTTCTCCATCTTTATCTCTTGATATTCTTTCTGCACTTTCTCCAGGAACTCCTGCATAGTTTCCCTAACTTGTCTCTCTACTTGGAGGAGCTATAGTTCATCCCTTGAGGCTCTCATCTCTTCTTTCATGTCTTCATACTTCCTTTTCAGCCTATTACTTTCCTCTCTGTCTTTTCTCAAGGTGTCTTTCAATTGCGCAAAGTACTTCTTGGATTGCTCGAAGTCTGTCATAATCTTGTCCACATTATCCTCTGAGGCGTGGATCAGTGAAGCTCTGGCTCGGATGGTGAATCTGGGATCCCAGTTTGTTCCAAGCACAATGGGTGTATCCGTGATCATCTTCCCGGACAGGCCACCTGTTTCAATCTTCCTTTCTGTTCTCTTCACTATCCTCTTGGTCTCCCTATCATAGAAAATAGTATTGAAATCAGGGATTTCTTCACCCACTTTCTGTACAAAGGGGACCAGCTTGAGTGTGGGGACCATGGGTGTGCTAGCAGCAGGTACCTGTGGGTCCTGAACCTTGAGGTTCTCCATGTCCTGGGTTTTCCCTCCAGCTGTGTCAGAAGCTGATTGTTCTATCTCTGTCTGACTGTTCTCCTCAAAGCTGTTATGTTTAAGGCACTTTGGAAGACCAATTCTTCCCTATCCCAATAGTGGGTATATTCAAAATGTACATTTTTTTCTTTACAATGTTCAGCTACTTTACCGCGGGAGTCACTTCTATGGAAAGGCATCTCGCCAAAATGAAACCTTTCCATCTCTTCTACAAATTCATCATCTTTCTTCACCTTAGTGAACCTGTAACTTCCTAACTTGAAGGGCAAAGGAGGATAAGCAGCCTTTTTATGCTCAAACAGAAAGCTCCCTATGCCATCCAAGAAGACTTTCCTGACTACCTCCTTGTGAATGATGTAGTCAGTGGCCTATTTGGGCAGCAGAGAGGGTGCTTTTGAACCTCCAAACATCCTGAAGTAAAGGCCATCCTCAGTCAGATAGTAGTCTACATATTCTTCCATTACTTGCAGTGCCTCCTCTGACATGCAATCACACTCCTTCAGGAAAATGAGTGTGTATAAGGGAATGATGAAGTGTTCACAGACTTCTCGGTAATGGCTATGATACTTGTGTGCCCACAGCGGTTTATATGCAGAATAGACAGGCATTCTTTCCCTGTCCCAGATGCACCTGAGGCTGGGGAAAGGTTGATTGCACAATATACAATCTACAAGTATGGAACTCATATAGAATTCCGATCTCTTTTGGTGCACTCCTCCCAAAGCTGAGGACATGCAAGCTGAAAGACTATTTGATATAATGCTAGCTCAGTTGAAAATTGTCCCCTAGGTTGCAACATAAAAAATGATGGGCATCCATTCCAGTTTGAAGAGCCTGCCATGGGCTCTCCCAAAAATCCTATTAAGCATTAAAGCTATGAACCTATATGGGGTCCTTAAGCTTGCTGTATCATAATCACCCATTGGCCTGGTTCTGAAATGTTTTCCTGGCAATAGCATTCTTTTCATAGTCTCAACAAGGTCCATTCTAACGTTGTTCAGCCAATCATCAGATAAAAACACTTGTGCTTCTGGCAGGTGATAGGCCGGAGCTACATATCCGGGGCTATAAGCAGCATAGCCCTATTTTTCAACATTCTCCAGGATCATTGTTGTTACATCTTCCCGAGGCAGAATCCAACCAATTACTTCAGAGCATGGGAACAGCTCTGGTCTAGTGGCAATCTTCATCAATGAAGATCTCTCTATGTTGGCATATATGGATTCTTCTTCCAAGCCCATATCAGGAACTTCTCTGCACATGATTAGTCTGTAAATCTCCCCCCATTAGTACTTAGGTTCCACACCAGAGATACACTTGGTGTCTTCGTATATGTATTATGTTTTGGTAATGACTTCCACTTCTGGCTCCTCCTCAACCACAGGGGCCTTCTTCTTTTGCCTTTTTGACATTGTGAGTTCGAAATATTCCTATCATATATACAATTTATTATCATCAAGACTCTTCCACCTAAGTTGCAAATATTTGTGGAAATTGAACCCAGTGATAGATTAATTTTACTCACAACAATTAACAATTGATCATGCAAAATCACTCACAAAAGAGATTGAAAATGGAGCTGTAACACTAAATTGTATTAACTCAGTGTACAATATCCAACCCTGTAATAACATAGGCTGTTGAATAAATATAATACATCAAGGATTCGATTGCATGAGGAGCAAATCAAATCTAGCATAAAGCAGGCTTACTAAATATAAGCAAATCCCCCATAGGTGCAAAAAGTTGATCCCAAATCTATCATGGAGCTCACGAATTAGCAAAATGGCTTAGGCAAGCTAAAGAGTGGTGGAATGGCAGCTCATACATGCTTTCGCATGGAGAAAAGAGAGGAGGATGTGTAGGACAAAAAACTAGTCAACCTTACCTAGTCTAGCTTTTCCTTTTGCCTTAAAACACTGAAAAAGCAAGGAATAAAGCAGAAAAAGCAGATAGGCGCCTAGGAGGCTAGGAATAAAGTAGATTTGACTCCTTGGACTTTCCCAAGTGCTACATGAGTCAAATATGGCAAGTTTGACCTCTATGGATAGGTAAATGACAACTTGCACAAGGTGGGACTCATGGACTAGGAAAATAAGACAAAAATAATGGAATTAATGTCTAAGGTAGTAAACTATGGGTTGATTATTCTAACACCCCCCCTTAAGGCTGACTTATGAGTAATATATCAGAAAATTATAGGGCCTAGAAACAAGGCTTAGTCACCCTTTTACATACTGCATGTCCATACAACCAAGGAAAGAGGCAAAACCAACTTGGGAAAATCCTCCCTTAAACATGGACTGTAAAACAAAATATGGAAATATTGTCTTCACTAATGCTTCACAGCATGATCAGTAATCCCCAGTAGTGAATTGATATTGCTGAAAGTCTTCTCACAAAATGCTTTGGTGAAGATATCAGCTACTTGTTCTGAAGATGAGTAGAAGAGTAGGTGAATGGTGCCATCATGCACAAGCTCTCTGATGTAGTACATATGGATCTCAATGTGTCTGGTTCTTTGCTTCTGAACTGGCTCTTTGTATATTCGAATGGTACTCTGGTTATCACAGTAGATGGTAGTTGAGTACTCATGTTCGAAGCCACACTCTCCAAGTAATCCCTGCAACCATAAACATTGAGTTTCTGCATTAACAACTCCTCTGTACTCTGCTTCTATAGATGAGAGTGCAATGGCACTCTGTTTCTTGCTTGACCAGCTGATTGGCCCTTCTGCAAGCATGAACACATATCCTGATGTGGAATTTCTGTCTGTGCTATCAGCTTCCCAATCACTGTCAGTAAATCCAATCAACTCAAGATCATATTTGGCTTTATAGAAGATCCCATGTGTCCTTGTTCCCTGAACAAAGTTAAGGATCCTTTTGGCTACTTTCCAATGGATCTCTTGAGACTGATCCATGAATCTAGAAGCCACACTTACTGCATAACAAATATCAGGCCTAGTATGTGTAAGATACAACAAACATCCTATCAATTGCCTATACAATGTATTGTTTACCATAGGTGAAGAATCAGCTTCTTCTAGCTTCACTCCTGAAAGGAAAGGAGTTTTGCTTGCTTTGCAATCCTTCATTCTGAATTTGTTCAGCAAGTCCAAGGCATATTTGGACTGGTGCACCTTGATTCCAGCTTTGGTTTGAGCAATATCAAGCCCTAAAAATTGGCATAAGAGTCCCAAGTCTGTCATGAAGAAGGCTTGGTTCATTGCATCCTTCAAGGAAGCAATCTCATCCATTGAGCTTCCTGTAATGAGAAGGTCATCAACATATAACACAAGGATCATTAATAAACCATTAACTAAATTTAGATAGACATTCGGATCTGATTTGCACCGAACAAAATTCAGTGATAGCAAGAAGCTATCAATCTTGGCATACCAAGCCCTGGGGGCTTGCTTTAGCCCATACAATGACTTTCTCAACCTGCACACAAGAGAAGGGTTAGTAGCAAAACCTTGAGGCTGCTACATATATATCTCTTCACTGAGATATCCATTCAGGAAGGCACACTTTACATCCATGTGATGTACCTCCCATTGCCTTGAGGCTGCAATGGCTAGAGCTAGCCTGATGGAGTCCATATTTGCCACTAGGGAAAATGTCTCATTGGAATCTATGCCATGAACCTGTGAGTAGACCTTGGCTACCAATATATCCTTGTACTTCAGTGGTGAACCATTAGTATCAAATTTGGTCTTATAGACCCACTTACACTGGACTAACTTTCTTCCTGGAGGAAGATCCACTAGCTCCCATGTGTTGCTCTTCTGAAGTGAGCTAAACTCCTCCTTCATGGCTGTTTGCCATCTTGGATTTCCTGCTGCTTCTTCATATGTTTGAGGATCAGACTCCACCATCAAATAGCATTTTTCAGCAAACAAGGATCCTTCATGCACAGACCACTCTCAAATTGAGATCTAGTCCTCCTTGGGTCATTGGGATCCCCAGCAAGCTGTCCTGCTGCATGTAGTGTCTTGGCTGCCCATTTTGGCCTTGTAGGGATGTTAGGGTTTGCAATAAACTCATCTCCATGAGAAAAATTAGAATCATCATGTTCAACAAACTCTTTACTTACTTCTTGAGGTTCAGGAGGTGAAGAGGCTTCACCAACTTCCACTGCTGCAAGGGGTTCTTCTTCAAACTGAACACACCTTTCAATGAAGGCTTTGTTTGTGCTCAAATCTATCAACTTGTACCCTTTTTAATCTTCAGAGTATCCAACAAAAAGACACTCTTGGCTTTGGGGCTGCAAATCCTTCCTCTTCTCTGTTGGAATTCTAGCCCAAACCTTTGAGCCAAAAATCCTGAAATGGGTCACATCTCGCTTGGGCCCACTCCATGCTTTGAAGGGAGTGATACCATAAAGCTGTTTATGAGGCACCCTATTCTGAATATAGGCTGCACAGTTGATAGCTTCGGCCCAGTACTTTGGTGGCAAAGTTTTGGCCTCCAACATGCATGTTGCATTTCCTTCAGTGATATGTTCTTCCTCTCTGCAACACCATTCTGCTGTGGTGTGTAGGGGATAGAATGATGCATATGAACACCTGCATCACACAATAATTAATAAACTCAGAATTGAAATACTCACCACCATTGTCAAATCTGAGGACCTTGAGTTTCCTCCCACACTGGTTTTCAAGCAAAGCCTTAAAGACTTTGAATAGGCCAAAAAATTCTGACTTGTGTTTCAGGAAGTAAACCTGGCAATACCTGGAAAAGTCATCAATGAAGGTCAATGCATATTTGGCTTGACTCATGAACATATGATGGAATGGGCCAGCAACATCACTATGGATCAGCTCGAGGGGTGCAGAGGTTCTCTCATGACTAGCTTTCTCAAATTTATGCTCTGGGTGTTTCCTAGGATACAACCTTAGCAGACTCCTTTGGAAAATTTTATCTTGGGAAACCCTATGACCATCTCCTTTTCACTAAGATCAGATAGATACTTGTAATTAAGGTGGCCAAATATTTCATGCCAGAGCTTTCTAGCCTCATTAGCATGGATAAGAAGAGCAGAGGGGTTTGAGTAAGGTAGGAAGTGTGAGAACATGTATACCTTTTGAGCATGATTTGCAACTCCTTTTGCAATGACTCTACCACTCGAGATCTCTGTGATCTCAACTTCATCAGGGGAGAATATGACTTTCTTAGGAGACCCAGTGTGAGTCATCTGGTACACTGATAGAAGGTTGGAGGTGAGACCAGGCACATACAGTACATTGCTGAACTAACCATGATCAAGATCTATTCTCCCTTTGCCTAAACTTTCAGTGAGAGAGTCATATCCCAGTACTATAGGTGGTCCTTTCGACTTTTCAAGTGAGGAGAAGGCCTCCTTGGTCAAAACCATGTGTCTTGAAGCTCCAGAATCGATGATAAAACTGGGTGAGCTTGATGTGCCAGCAACTGGAGCATGAACTCTCTCTATGTCATCTGAACTTGATCCTCCTTTCCTCGTCTTTGAGCTGTCTGGAAGGGAGATGCCATTCTTCTCCAGGAGTTGTGTTAGCATGTCTATCTGCTTTTTCATACAAGATCTTTCAGTATGATTGCCCTTATTGCAGTATGAGCACTTGCTCATTTCTCCTTTGTTTTTCTTCTTCTGGTAGTTCTTCTTGGGACCTTGTGGATCCTCCGAAGACTGTTTCTTGTCTCTCTTTTGCTCAGGTGGATTTTTAGCTTTCTTTTTTTATTTTTGAATCCACCCTCGAATCTCCAACAACCAGAGCTTGGTCTTTGGAAGGTTTGATGGTGCCCATCATAACCAGCTTGTCTTGTTCTTGTGTGAGAGATTCCATGAAATATGCAAGGCTAGGCATTTTCCAGGTTCGAGCTGTCAATTTTGTGGCATAGAAGGTCAAAACAAACATTGAATAGTCAGGGCCCAACTTCGAGAGGATGGCCAGAACGAGCTGATCATCTTTCTTTTCAATACCACACTGTTTCAGCTGCAAAACTAGTGCTTTGAACTTGGAGAAATATAGCTGCAGGGATTCAAAGCTACTGCGACTCAGAGAAATCAGCTCATTCTCGATCTGATGTCCCCTCATCTCATCTGTCTTTCCAAAAAGATCAGCAAGATTCTCCCATACTTCACTCGGTGATGTCAATCCATCAAGATGGAAAAGGAGGTCTCTGGAAATACTCAGACATAGGAGGCCATAAGCTTCATCCCTCCTGTTGTGCCATTTTATCTTCTCTGCAGCTGCATTGGGCTCTGCTTCTGTTGCCATAGTCACCCTGTAGAGGCCTTTCACTCTTAACAGTATCTCCATCTTTGCTTTCCATTCAAATAAATTGAAAGGAGTCAAGATAGTTTTCTATGATTGATCCATAGCTCTAGAAAATCTGTCTCGGCTGTCAGTAGAAGGCTCCCAGTCACTGATGTCAAACATGCAAAACAATTTTTGAAAGAGAGAAAAAATCTACAAGAGCTTTGATACCATGTGGAAATTGAACCCAGTGATAGATTAATTTTACTCACAACAATTAACAATTGATCATGCAAAATCACTCACAAAAGAGACTGAAAATGGAGCTGTAACACTAAACTGTATTAACTCAGTGTACAATAGCCAACCCTATAATAACATAGGCTACTGAATAAATATAATACATCAAGGATTCGATTGCATGAGGAGAAAATCAAATCTAGCATAAAGCAGGCTTACTAAATATAAGCAAATTCCCCATAGGTGCAAAAAGTTGATCCCAAATCTGTCATGGAGCTCACGAATTAGCAAAATGGCTTAGGCAAGCTAAAGAGTGGTGGAATGGAAGCTCATACATGCTTTTGCATGGAGAAAAGAGAGGAGGATGTGTAGGACAAAAAACTAGTCAACCTCACCTAGTCTAGCTTTTCCTTTTGCCTTAAAACACTGAAAAAGTAGGCAATAAAGCAGAAAAAGCAGATAGGCGCCTAGGAGGCTAGGAATAAAGCAGATTTGATTCCTTGGAATTTCCCAAGCACTACATGAGTCAAATATGGCAAGTTTGACCTCTATGGATAGGTAAATTACAACTTGCACAAGGTGGGACTCGTGGACTAGGCAAATAATACAAAAATAATGGAATTAATGTCTAAGGTAGTAAACTATGGGTTGATTATTCTAACAATATTAAGACACAATGTGCAGTGTTCAATTACTTTGTCTAGGTTTAACATGATGGAAATCAGTCAAATGAAGCACATATATGCAAGCTAACACTGCTTTTTCAATACCAAAACAGTTCTAACATTAAAATCTAGCAGGAAGGAAATCTACATAGAATTGAAGAAAACTTGGGCTATTCGTGGGCGCCATGAGCATTGTGCTGCACGGGAATGACAATGGAAAACTACACAATATTTCAATGGAGCTTTAACAAAACCATGCTTACGTAATTTATGGTTAAAAAAATTAAAAGCAGTGACATATCCCCTCCACCGGCTTGGGTTCAAAAACCAACTGTGTGCAGAACGCCGCGGAGAAACGTGACTACGGTTTGAGCGCGAGTAGCACAAAAACAAAGGGGAAGAGGGATACCAATTCAAGTGCCACAGGGAGGGCATGAAAACCTTCCCCTGCAAAAACATCATTATACCGGACAGCTTGGTGCAGACAGCATAACGGCCGTCTGCACCAAACCCCCATCACTATGCACAGGTTCAAAAGAATATAAGGGCTATGGAGGGAAACTGTCCTATGGGCCAAACACACCCCCACTAAAAATTATGCTATAAACCCCCCCACTATATACATGTAACTATGGGGTGAAGAAAAACAGCCACAACAAACCTAACCGTCGGAAAGAACACCAAACGTTCAAACGGAATGGGGAAAGGAAAATACGATCCTACCTGGCACTACAGTGTGTAACCGGTGTGGAGAATCCTATCAAGCTTCCAAGGTTGAGACACCTGGAACGTGGGTACCGAGAATGGGGGACCGGGTGAACATGAGCGAGCGACAGCAACGATTTTGACAGCTTGCGACAGTCGAAACGGCAGTGGGATAATAAAACATGTCTCGACCCCATACCTATATATAGTCAACATGATGGTGGGTGAAACATAAAATCGGACAGCGGAAGCCAAACAGATCGGAACTCAAAATCACAAACCCTTCTGCAACGCCGGGTGACCAAATCATTACTCTATCCGTGGGGACAGCCAAGAGATAATAAACAACGCTCGTCAAAACTTTAAATCATCAGAGCGGAAGCGGGATGAGAGCCGCAACGACGGAACCATGAAGGATAAATCAATCCGCAATGGGTAAAGTCTGAATCAGAAGAAGAACGACTAACACATCGGCAATTTTAGTGCTTCTTTCATCCGCAATGGTGGAACCGTAAAGGATATCACCGTCTGCAACATCCGAGTCTTAAAACGACTAGACAACCAGAAAAGGTAAAGCTTTCTGCAGCCGCAACGACGGAAGCACAAGACTCATGGGATCAGAGAAAATATCAAAGCGGGAGTCGAAAGCCAAAACAATAATGGGAAGAGTTAGCAGTTTGTCGTCCGCAACTATGGAGGAAGAAGTCATAAAAGTTTTGATGCAAAACCAAAAAGCAGCCTATGTGAAAACCAACATATCAGAGAAAATTAAAGAAGCCAAAACCAATTATCCATCCGCAACAGCAGGGGGAAAAGGCAAATACACTTCCGATTCGGTCATGCTGAAAACGCATTTAAAAGCAACGATGAAGCTTGATCAAACATTGGATTTTTTCAAGCGTTAGAAGAAAAATTTAAAACAAGCATAAGGGAATCTTTCTGAAAAATCATTAAACCAAATCAAAGAAGAAAAATCAAACTAATCTAAGCAAAAGGAGGGTCCCGAAATTTTTTGGAATTTTGGGAAATTTTTGCAGCTACAACAATTGGCGACTACTTGGTGAACCCTAGATTTTTGAATTAACTCCTTCCCAGTTTAAGACTGTCTGGAAAAAAGCTGAAATCTTCTAGATGTTTGTATTCCTAAGCTGGCCAACCAATGCATTTAAATCATTTAGAAGAAGTCCATTCTTTGGGAGATGGTAACATCAGAAATATTTGCAAGTCTGAATAACTCTTTCGAAGCCTGATAAATGAGGTTTATTTTGCTCGTCCTTAGGTAGCTTTTAGCTTTGACACCACAGGATTGTAATAGATAGTAAACAGCATTGTCCTTTTGTTCTTAATTCCCATGCCAACTGTACTTTTGTGCTATTTGAACTTTAGTTATTTTGAGTCCTCCATCTGCCTTTCTTTCTGAATTTTATTCAGGCTCCTCTATCCATAGTGTCCTTTTGTGTGAGAGAAGAATTGGCTTTTCATCTCACGGACGGAGAGGAACTTTTGACAATTTGAGATTCATGCTTTTGATACTTTGCTTTGATATGTATTGTTTCTTTAAGGAGTTTTGACTCTTGATAGCTTTTAGCTTTTCTGAAATTATGGCATGGGACCATTTATATATGATATACCGTTTACCCTGCTTCCTTTCCGTGTGTCTTTTGCTGTCACCCCCTTGGACATTTAAGATGTGAAATGGATGGAGCCTCAAAATAGTATTCTAGACCTCTTTTACTTCTAAGTTATTTACAGGGGTTAAGTAAGACTTCAAAGAATGCACTGCTAGTTAGGAACACTACTACTAGAAGACATTCTATATTTCAAAAGCACAGTCTTTTACTCAAGATTTCAGTTAACTAAGAACCTTGATGTTTCCATTGCAACCAAAAGTTTGCCTCTTTATTCAAAACCAAAATAACTACTAACAAAGCAGTAAAAAAATAAAAGAAAAAAACATCAAAGCAATAAACCAAAAGAAACTAGCATCAAAGTATTAAAGAAAAACAATAACAATTTATTTATGTACAAAGCAAAAGAAAAGAAAAAATTGCCCACTCCTGAAAATATTTAATCCTAGGGAGTTAAGGGGTGGGCTGGACTATAGACATGAGATATCTAACCATGGTCTAGCTGTGCTATTTTTTAAATTGAACACATGTCTACTATCCTACAGTCATCCCTTTCAGCCTGAGGAAGTTGAAGGAGATCAGGCTGAGTGTCAATCATAGAACTGGCCTTTCTTGAGGTAAGATGCCTTAGCTTAAGCTCAGTCAGATAATTTCCCAGGACAGAATCAACAGATTCATTACCTTCTCCTAGCTTAGTGACAGTATGCTTCATGTAAGGCTCTCTCAAAATTTTTATCTGATTTGGGGTACCCTTGAGAGGTAACAATAAATGAGACCAATCTGAAGCGAAATAACCCTTCAACCTGGTAGACCAGTCTTAGTTGAGAATAAGCCCATATCCACCTGGTATGTCAGCCACCATAATGTCAATAAATTGACATATCTTGTTATTTGCAGAAAAGCGAATGAGGACATTTTTCATCTCTCCTACTACTTTGACCCCTGTGCTATCTAATTGCATCACTTCCCAAGGTGTGGACTCTAGCTGTCCATTAATCTTTTTGCAAACCTCCAATGGCATAACATTCACTGCTGATCCAGAATCTACCTAGCAATTATGCACATTATGATTCAGCATTTCTAGGGTCAAAAGAAAAGGCGGGGTGTCATCTTTTTCTTCCCAACCTGGTTCTATGTCTTCTTCTCCTGGTTGGTTTTGAGTGGGTATATCCTTTTTAAGCTCTTCATTTTCTTTAGTGCTTCCCTCATTAACACCTACCTGTTCTTCTACAGGTTTGACATGCTCACTAATTAGCTCGGCCTCCTGGTTGAGAGTAGTGGCTTTAGGTGTTTTGTCTTCAATATTCATTTCTACCTGCCTCTTGACATTCTCCTGCAATTTTTTAATCTTCGAAATTATTGCATTGCCCTTAATTGTTAGGTCCGTATCTTTTGTTGCTGTAGGTGTGTATTCAGACTTGAGAGCATTCTCTTCTGTGTTGAACAGCGAGACACCATTCCATAAGAACATGGTATCACTATCATATTTCTCTATGGTCTGGTTTTTTTCTTCTTCATCATCACTGTCTTCAGTCAATTTAGAGTCCAACAGCTCATTCATCACCAATGTCATTGAATTTAACCATTGATGACACTTCTTTTCAGAATGAGATTGTTGGTGGAAAGTGCAGAAATTGTCCCCCCCTACCTCTGTTATGTTCATTGATGCTAAATTTGGGGAAGGGATTTTCCATTGGTTGCTATCCTCTCTTTTTGGATAGTCTAGTTTGTAAGTTTTCTGAATTTCCCTTTCTTTCTCTAGATCTATTATTTGGTTGGATAGTTTCTGCATCATTTTCAACATTCCCTCAAAATCATGTGATTGCTCCTCTTTAGGTTTAGACAGCCATAGGGTTCTTCTCTTGGTAGTATTTTATTCAGGTAGATTAGGATAATCCTCGATACTTTTCCTTTCAGCTTCTACCCTTTCGGCCTCTTCATAAGTCTCTACCAATGTAGGTTTGGCTTTCATCTTGGCAAACATGGCCAGCTCAGGTCCTAGGGATGAGGTATAATATTCAATTAAGACTTTGTCTGAGGGTCTGTCAATTTTAGAAAAGTTCTTTAAGTATGTTGAAAATATTTGGGTAAAATGATGCACCTTTTCATCCTTCTCTTTTCTTAACAAACCAAGACCTTTCATCAGCGAGGCATGTGTGTTTTGGGCTGTGTATTTACTTCAGAAAACCCTTTCGAAGGTGTCCCAATCAGGAATAGAGTTTGAAGGAAAACCGAAATACCAGGATGCTGCTACTCCTTTCAGGGTATGCGGGAACAATCTACAGACCACATCTTCATACTCCCCAGCCCTTAGCCCTTCAATTGCTAAATAGAAACTTTGCAAATGGTCATCTAAAGCAATTCTTTCCTCGGGGTCAAACTTAGGCAACAACTTGTCAAAGGCTTGAGGTAGGTTATGCAAAGGAGGCGTGAGGTTCAAAGGTGATCTAGCTCTCCAAGCTGGAAATGGGTTGGGATAATTCACAATCACACTAGCCATGAGTACAGGTATAAGAACAAGAGTCTAAGAAAAAAGCAATGTAAGATGAAACTAGGTTTACCTGCTTCAATGGTAGAACACACCCATAAGTCTACTTTGGTCAGGTTAAAAGCTTCCAGATATCTGCTGGTAGGGTAATCTTGGGAAAATAAGTTTCTACGGCCAGCCATTCACTAGAAGCCCTCCTTCTAGCGCTAGAAACTGTTGAGGCCTGGAAATTCGCAAGCAACAACAGTAAGGGATTCTCCCCAGTCAATGTTCCCGACTAGCCCATGACTGTTTGGTGTAGGGAATCCATCCGGTTTGCGGTCCGGCTACCGTAGGTCAAGTAACAAAAAAAAAGGTTTTACCGGTTGTGGCCCAGTCCACTGTGTATTTTTCTATTTTTTGACTTAAGTATGAGATGCAAGTACCTAATTAACAATGCAGGATGATAAAGATGCAGTGAGCAGTCACAACGTGATGCGTAGGTTCTTACCTCTCGTTTTAGCACTCACAAGCATCTAGACCACATATGCAGGAATGAAGTGAACTAACTATCTATCTATCTATCTATCTATCTATCTATCTATCTATCTATCTATCTATCCCTAAGGAGCCAAATTGTAATTTATTTATGAGTAATGTAGATGTGCATGCATGATAAAGAGAAATTATAGGTAGCTGATATTCCTTTCTACAATGCATGAACGATTAAAGATATTTCAACAATCAGATAGCCAATTGTTTTATGAACAGCATACATTACTCATGGTGGTAATTCCACAAAATAAACCAGAAATCATTTAAACAAGAACATAGGTTCTAAGAGTTAGAACGATCTCACAGTTAATGGACAAAAAACTGGAAAAACGAAATAGTTCATCTTTCAGCCATCCACAACATAACATTTGAAAGTCCCACCAATCTTTCTCCAACAAGCAAACAATAACTCTTTATTGCAAAAAAAAGTAGTTCTTCTTACAATAATGCTTTACATGTCCAACTGGGAAAAAGACCCTTTTCCCTCTAAGTCTTCTATATTTATACAAAAGGGTGAGACTATTGGGTTGCCCACAAGTAACTCTTGGGCTTCCCAACTTTTTGCCTCCCAAATTTTCCTCAAAAGTTTACAAAACCGTTACATATCACAAAAGTGACCAATCCTTTACGAGGAGGGTCCCACTTGGGAATCCAGAAACTTCTTCCATGCCAAAGCTTCAAAGGCAATGCCCTCAAACACACAAGGCTCCAAAAACAGAATGTTGATCTCAAACTTTGCAGCCTGGTTCTTTATAGCCTCAATTCTGGCTGTGCTCAACCAAAGCTAATCCTCCAAAAGCTGCACACTGATGGCCACATGATCTACTTCGCTCCTGAGGATCTGATCATCCAGGGCTTTGATATGTTGTACTTTTGCTTCCTCCTCTTGGTATCTCTTCTACAACAGCTCCACAAAGGAGTTGTGGTTCGGGAAAGCATCAAGCCTCTGCTCGGCCTCTATATGGCACCGGTTGTAGGTAATAAGGAGCCTTCTGAAAAACTCTGTGCAAGCTCCTTTTGTCTTTTTAACGACCTTCTTGAAATCCTCTGCGGTGTTTATAGCAAACTCTACTAAGTCATAATCCCGCTTGAGGGCCTGTTGATCCTTTGATGGAAGTTCTGCTAGAGTTTCTTCATTGTTTTCCAGCCTTGTCATTCTTGCAGTCAGAACTTCAAGGACATCCTGAGATCTATCAATGAAATAAGAAGAGGTCTCTAGGATTTCCTCTAATCGGCTATCTACCTGCAACACTTTGCATCTGTCTTCTTCTATAGCAGTCTGTAGCTGCAGCATCTTAGCCTTTTGCGCCAACACGTGCTCTTTGAATGGTTGGAGGTTGACATGCTGCTCCCTTGCTTCCTCCAGAGCAGTTGTTAGAGAAGAAATCTGTTCTTGATGTTTCTTTTCCTGTTCTTGGGTGTGCATCTCACTGGCCTCCAATATGATCTTTTGTTTCTCTTCTAGCTCTTCTACCTTTCCCAGCAGTCGTTCCTTGTCCATCTTTAGCTCTTGATATTCTTTCTGCACTTTCTCCAGGCACTCCTGCGTAGTTTCCCTAACTTGTCTCTCTACTTGGAGGAGCTGCAGTTCATCCCTTGAGGCTCTCATCTCTTCTTTCATGTCTTCATACTTCCTTTTCAGCCTATTACTTTCCTCTCTCTCTTTTCTCAAGTTGTCTTTCAATTACATAGAGGACTTCTTGGATTGCTCCAAGTATGTCATAATCTTGTCCACATTATCCTCTGAGGCGTGGATCAGTGCAGCTCTGGCTCGGATGGTGAATCTAGGATCCCGGTCTATTCCAAGCACAACGGGTGTATCTGTGATCATCTTCCTGGACAGCTCGCCTGTTTCAATCTTCCTTTCTGTTCTCTTCACTATCCTCTTGGTCTCCCTGTCATAGAAAATAGTATTGAAATCAGGGATTTCTTCACCCACCTTCTGTACAAAGGGGACCAGCTTGAGTGTGGGGACCATGGGTGTGCTGGCAGCAGGTACTTGTGGGTCCTGAACCTTGGGGTTCTCCACATCCTGGGTCTGCCCTCCAGCTGTGTCAGAAGCTGACTGTTCTTTCTTTGTTTGTGTTAGCTTCAGCCTCTCTGCTTCCTACTTCTCAAGTTCCTCATCCACCTTATTTTTCTTCTCTTCTTCTTCTTTCCTTGCATCTTCTTCAGCTTTTCTAGCTGCCTCTTGTGCAGCTTTTATTTTCTCTTCTTCTTCTATGTCCAGCCACCCTGTAGCTTCCTGTGTCAACCTTTGGGCTTCCTCATTCCTTCTCTTGGCTTCTTCCTCAGCCTTCGGTTGTTCATCTCCCTTTCCACCTTTGGTGGTGATCTTCTTCTTGAATCTTCTCCTCAAAGCTGTTATGTTCAAGGCACTTCAAAAGACTGATTCTTCCCTATCCCAATGGTGGGTATATTCAAAATGTACATTGTTTTCTTTACAATGTTCATCTACTTTACCGCGGGAGTCACTTCTATGGAAAGGCATCTCACCAAAATGAAACCTTTCCAGCTCTTCTACAAATTCATCAGCTTTCTTCACCCTAGTGAACCTGTAACTTCCTAACTTGAAGGGAAAAGGAGGTTAAGCAACCTTTTTATGCTCGAACAAAAAGCTCTCGATGCCATCCAAGAAGACTTTCATGACCGCCTCCTTGTGAATGATGTAGTCACTGGCATATCTGGGCAGCAGAGAGGGTGCTTTTGAACCTCCAAACATCCTAAAGTAAAGGCCATCCTCAGTCAAATAGTAGTCTGCATATTCTTCCATTACTTGCAGCGCCTCCTCTGACATGCAGTCACACTCCTTCAGGAAAATGAGTGTGTATAGGGGCATGATGAAGTGTTCACAGACTTCTCGGTTAGGGCTGTGATACTTGTGTGCCCATAGTGGTTTATATGCAGAATAGACAGGCATTCTTTCCCTGTCCGAGATGCACCTGAGGCCAGGGAAAGGTTGATTGCACAATATACAATCTACAAGTATGGAACTCATATAGAATTCCAATCTCTTTTGGTGCACTCCTCCCAAAGCCGAGGCCATGCAAGCTGAAAGACTATTTGATACAATACTGGCCCAGTTGAAAATTGTCCCCTAGGTTGCAACATAAAAAATGATGGGCATCCATTCCAGTTTGAAGATCCTGCCTTGGGCTCTCCCAAAAATCCTATTAAACATTAAAGCTATGAACCTATATGGGGTCCTTAAGCTTGTTGTATCATAATCACCCGTTGGCCTGGTTCTGAAATGTTTTCTGGGCAACAACATTCTTTTCATAGTCTCAACAAGGTCCATTCTAATGTTGTTCATCCAATCATCAGATAAAAACAATTGTGCTTCTGGCAGGTGATAAGCCAGAGCTACATATCTGGGGCTATAAGCAGCATAGCCCTATTTTTCAACATTCTCCAAGATCATTGTTGTTACATCTGCCCGGGGCAGAATCCAACCAATTACTTCAGAGCATGGGAATAGCTCTGGTCTGGTGGCAATATTCATCAGTGAAGATCTCTATATGTTGGCATACATGGATTCTTCTTCCAAGCCCGTATCAGGAATTTCTCTGTGCGTGATCAGTCTTTAAATCTCTCCCCATTGGTACTTAGGTTCCACACCAAAAATACACTTGGTGTCTTCGTATATGTATTATGTTTTGGTAATGACTTCCACATCTGGCTCCTCCTTGACCACAGGGGCCTTCTTCTTTTTCCTTTTTTATATTGTGAGTTCGAAATCTTACTGTCGTATATACAATTTATCATCATCAAGACTCTTCCGCCTAAGTTGCAAATATTAAGACACAATGTGCAGTGTTCAGTTACTTTGACTAGGTTTAACATGATGGAAATCAGTCAAATGAAGCACATATAAGCAAGCTAGTGACTGCTTTTTCAATACCAAAACAGTTCTAACAATAAAATCCAGCAGGAAGGAAATCTACATAGAATTGAAGAAAGCTTGGGCTATTCATGGGCGCCATGAGCATTGTGCTACGTGGGAATGACAATGGAAAACTACACAAGATTTCAATGGAGCTTTAACAAAACCATGCCTACGCAATTTATGGTTAAAAAAACTAAAAGCAGTGACATATCCCCTCCACCGGCTTGGGTTCAAAAACAAACTGTGCACAGAATGGCGCGGCGAAACGCAACTACGGTTTGAGCGCGGGTAGCATGAAAACAAAGGGGAAGAGGGAAAACAATTCAAGTGCCACAGGGAGGCCATGAAAGCCTTCCCCTGCAAAAACATCATTATACCAGATAGCTTGGTGCGGATAGCGTAACGACCGTCTGCACCAAACCCCCATCACTACGCACAGGGTCGAAAGAATATAAGGGCTGTGGAGGGAAACTGTCCTATGGGCCAAACACACCCCCACTAACAATTATGCTATAAACCCCCCCACTATATACATGTAACTACGGGGTGAAGAAAAACAGCCACAACAAACCTAACCATGGGAAAGAACACCAAACGTTCAAACGGAACGGGGAAAGGAAAATACGAGCCTACCTGGCACTGCAGCATGTAACCAGCATGGAGAAACCTGTCAAGCTCCGAAGGTTCAGACACCTGGAACGTAGGTACCCAGAATGGGGGACCGGGCGAACGTGAGCGAGAAACATCAACAATTTTGACAGCTTGCGACAGTCAAAACGGAAGTGGGATAATAAAACATGTCCTGACCCCATACCTATATATAGTCAACATGACGATGGGCGAAACATAAAATCAGATGGCAGAAGCCAAATAGATCGAAAGTCGAAAGCACAAACCCTTCTGTAACGCCGGGTGACCAAATCATTACTCTATTCGTGGGGACAGCCGAGAGATAATAAACAACGTGCGTCGAAACTTTAAATCATCGTAGCAGAAGTGGGACAAGAGCCGCAACGATGAAACCATGAAGGATAAATCAATCCGCGATGGGTAAAGTCTGAATCGAAAGAAGAACGACTAACAAATTAGCAAGTTTAGCGCTTCTTTCATTTGCAATGGCAGAACCGTAAAGGATATCACTGTCTGCAACGTTGGGGTCTTAAAACGACTGGACAACTAGAAAAGGTAAAGCTTTCCGTAGCCGCAACGACAGAAGCCCAAGATTCACGGTATCGGCGAAAATATCGAAGCAGGAGTCGAAAGCCAAAACAGTAATCAGGAGAGTTAGTAGTTTGTCATCCGCAACTACGGAGGAAGAAGTCATAAAAGTTCTGATGCAAAAGCAAAAAGCAGCCGATGTGAAAACCAACATATTGGAGAAAATTAACGAAGCCAAAACCAATTATCCATCCGCAACGGTGGGGGGAAAAGGCAAATACACTTCCGATTCAGTCATGCTGAAAACGCATTTAAAAGCAACGATGAAGCTTGACCAAACATTGGATTTTTTCAAGCGTTAGAAGAAAATTTTAAAACAAGCATAAGGGAATCTTTCTGAAAAATCATTAAACCAAATCAAAGAAGAAAAATCAAACTAATCTAAGAAAAATGAGGGTCCCGAAATTTTTTGGAATTTTGGGAAATTGTTGCAGCTGCAAAAGGATAAACAAGATTAAGCAATCTAGCTTTCCTAGTTTATACCCTTACTGGATTCAGCTGAATCCTTGAAGCAAGAACACAGAAACATCACAAAATTTGGCAAGAAGTTGCAGCTACCACATCAATAGCATAACACTGAGCATCCACACAATCAAAAGCACTACATAGTATAGCCTCCAAAGCTTCTTTATTCACAAAAATGATCAAATACAGAGTTACAATGGCAATCCCTTCAGTCCAGCTCTAACTAGCTTGGAAGAGGGAGCCTCAAGCAGGATATATACAATTTGCAGGCCATCTAGCCCAGAGGGGGCACAAATACCAAGGAGAGACATCAAATCATCTGAAGGAGAGTTCATCAATGCCTGATCTGTCTCTAGCTGAGCCAGATCTGAGTCTCACTGAGTGCAACTGTCAATCGGGGGGCTGATCTGACTGACACCTCAACCTGTTGACTGAAGAATCCACCAAAACTCATCCAGATGAGCCAAAAACATGTGAAGGAGAGAGGGAGGGTAAAATTACCCATAAAGGATGCTCAAGATCAACTCTTGATCTGATTTTATCCCCTCCTTCAGTCAAGGATTTGTCAGATCTAGTCAATCTGCTTCAGATCTGACTGATTTCAATCAAATCGGCTGAGAATCCACTAATTTATTGATTTTGGATTTGCTCCATTATTCATCAATTTATTAATTAAAATAATCAATAATTGATTTTTGGGGCTTTCTGACCTGAGTGATGGAAGATCACTCAAAACTTAGGAAATATTGGGTCCATGGGTTTACATGGTGCTCTTAGCTTGAAAATGAGCACCTACATGACTGAAATGGATTATTTGGCCCACTTTTATTACAAAATCAATTTTTCCAATTAAACTATTAAAAAATAGCCTATGTTTTGGAAAAATTAATTTTTTATAAAAAACACTGAAAAAACTGAAAAATTGAAAAATTGAAAAACACATAGGGGGACTTAGACATGTTCATATGACTCAAAAATGATGTCTAGCATGCTTATATATTGACACATAGACTCTAATAACCTCAATAGGCCTAAATGCCAAGCCGACCACCCCAACTTTGGAGGTATGGAGTGAAAAACTCAAAAATTATCAGTCGTTTATTCAACAAACAATAATAACCAAGGGAAAAAACACCCTGGGTTGATCGGATTGACAAATGAAGTCTAAGAGATCGAGTCTTTTACATACACTATCATGCTAGAACATTTATTACAATTCCCCCATGGGGTATGAACATGTGATATGATACAACAAGCACTTCCCAGAAGTACTTCAAAAGGTCTTTTTGAAGTCTGAACAAGTCAACCCTGTCCGGTTCACTGGGCTCACTTGATAAAAACCACTAAGTACAACTTAGGTGGTAACATTCTAGCTCCAACTGTGGGATGTGTGCTCGCTGTGGTCTTTAAGGCAAGGAGAGGATATGAGAACACCAGAATCTCTGGTTTATATACCCTGCAAAAACATCTCAAGTTGACAAGAAAAACCTCAGTAGCACAAGTTTTATGAAAAACCAAATGAACCATTAAGCTGATTTATTTAAACAAAATAGATGTAACTAACTAATAGAAGCAAAGTTTTATTATAGCTAAGTATAAAATAGAAATGCAGAAAGTAAATGCTCTCTTTCAAAGAGCTTATTTTACTACTCTAAGCATGATATAAAAAGAGTTAAGTGTAATTAGAAATCCAATCTAGCCACCTAAGAATTTTATTAACATAAAAAAAATTCCTTGTCTTTGGTTACCAGCCAAAGTAAGGATACCTTATTCAGAAGATGCAAACCTGCGTGATGATTCAGAATGGGCGGGATGGATGGGAGATCATAAGTATGGAAAATGTCATAAAAATTCTTCCCAAACTTGTATGTACTCATGCAGGCTGCTTCTATCCATGAATGGATAGGACTGATATACCAATCAGAACGATGAGGTAGGCTGACTACATCATCATACTGATCATCGGGGCTTATCAAATGATAACTCGTTGCACAAACCCCAAGTAGCTCCAAATCATAAGGAACCTCTATATGTGAAAAAGATGGCTGAGACTAATATTTCACTGACTGCACTACATCTGACTTTTCACAATATTGTTTCTCAATGTCTTCATTGTTGATACCCTTGTGCGGCTCTACATGGTATGACTTTGAATGATCACGTGAAAATTCTAAATGCTCCTCTTCCATACTAAGGTTTTCCCAGGCATCCAGATCTGTGCTTCCCTCTATGGATGTATCATAGATTGGACTTCCACAAATTTTTGAATAAACACTCTCATTGTTGGACATATCATGGATGGGATTCTCCATAATATTTTCACAAGTTGGATTATCTATGAAATTCCAATAGTCATCACTCCCATACATGTCATATGTGGGGGACTCTTCATTGATGGCATCATGCTCCTTCCTGTCCATGTCTTCCTTGAATTCATAACAATCTTCTTTAGATAAAATGTTACGAGGAAATAAACTTTCCAAACCTTCATCAACATGAGGAGAACAAGGTCTAGTGTCCCCACACACTGTAGCGATCTTATCATAGGTTTCTTTATAGGCTTCTGTTATGATAACATGAAGAGGATCTTCAATATTATCTTCAATCAAGGAAATTTTTTGGACATATTCAATGGGATCACTTGGTATGTGTTGCTTAGTGGATTTCTCTAGAGGGATTTCTGGAAAGGTATCAGTATTGCAACACACTTGAGAATACACCAAATCTTCAATGTCTTCAGCTATGGTGACATGAGGAGAGTCCTCAACAATGTGTTCCATCATGGGCTCCTCCTGAAGCTCTTCAATATGATCATCTTGGATTTTCCCTTCCTCGGAATCTTGCTGTGTATTGGGGGATACCTCATTTTCTTTAAGAAGACGCTTGATTTCTTCATTTCTTAAATAACCTCTAGGATGCTTTTTAATGGGAGTATCATGGACTTCCTCTTTACTTAAATGTTCAAGAAGTGATTCCAAGTCTTCAATACTTTGTATCATGGAAAAAGGTCCATCATATGTTTCCGTGTGATACTCTGTCCCAAACAGGTAGAAGGTATAGATCTTTTCAAGGAGCATTTTTAAACCATTCATACTACCCCTACCATCATGCCACTATTATAAAAACATCCAAAGGAAGCTTGGAAAAGAAGTTATACATTTATCAGGAAGGCCTTGATAGAACCAATAACAAGCCTCACCACGAAAAGTACTAGCAAACATTTGCATCATATCGTCTTCATGAAAAATATTGAAGTCAACAATCAATTGAAGGAAATATTTGACATGCCAGATGGTTGAGTCACCATAATCTCCATAAAAAGCTGGAAGCTAGTTATATGCATCCGCTAAACCATCACAACAGTTAGGAAAACCCGAGATGTTTGAGAAATCGATAGGTTGAAACATTAAGGTTAAATGGGCACCATATTTCTCCTTTAATTCATCCAACATAGTATCCATTTGATATAATGATTAAACCTTGTACTGACAAGGTGGAGCTGTCATGTGATGAGCTTTAAAGGTTTTAACATGTTGCATGGGCTCATCTACACACACAACAAAACTTCACAAGTTTATGAGATTACAGGGTTTTATCCCTTCAATGGAGTCTCCATGTGAAAAAGAAAAATAAGCATTTATAAATCTTTTCACAAAAAATATTTTTTTCTTTTCTTTGTAAAAATAGAACTAGAAAAAAGGTCAGTGGAGTCGCCAGATGAAAGTTAAAGATCTACTCTAATAATTCATCAAACAAAGAAAAAACAAAAAGGAAGAAAACAAAAGTCGTACTCGGGAATAAATAGATTTATCCCCGGCAACGGTGCCAAAAAGTGTTGCCGCATTTTCACACACCTGGGTCACGTGGCAGAAATCTTCAAGCCACTCGGTGTGTCCTTAGGGGCAAGTCTCGAGTCAAGGCTGTCACCTTGTTCTTGACTCCTCCATTTAGGCTCAACTCCTAACGAAGCCAAGGGGGGTAGACCCTATTAATTTACTAAGGATGATTTCTTAGTGTGGTGATGTTAAACTGAATCAGTTACTTAGGAGTTTGAATATTTTAACTATAGACAATGAATGATGGCAAGATGCGAAAATAAACACACGAAAGCACAAAGCTGATACACAATATATATATATATGAAGCAAGAAAGACCAGTGCTGTAAAATGGAGTCAAATCAATGAGATCAATGTGCTTGCATGTGCTTGGAGTGAATGTTTTGCGATTGCCTCTTGGTATGTTTTAAGTTAAAATTGAAGTATGAGTCGATTAAATTAGGCAAAAGGGGGACTCCAAATATACCCGAGAGTACTTGGAGTATGTCCAAAACAAAACCTTTACGGCTCGTACCCGCAAGGAATATGTGGGCTGAAATGGAGTCTCTGGGGCTATTGTTCGTAATGCACCCGTTAGGGTGTGACAAAGATAGACGCCCCGAGGTCACTTTTCAGAAGTTCCCGCTTCCTTTGGGTATTTTGCCACCGTAAAGGTTTGATCGGGGTGTTGGATTTTCACCTGATGGTTTGTCAATTGGGGAGGGTGAGTCCTAATTATGTTAGTCACCCAAGTGCTTTTGATACAGCTTGACTGATCGGAGAACCGCAGCCAAGTGTAGAGCATACACACTGGAGTCTTGTCGATTTTAGTAAGTTTTAAACTGGATGTTCTTGTTTAAAAGAAAAGCCTCCAAGAACCTCTTTCGATCCAAGTGGATCTCAATAGGGGAATCGAAGGGGGGTTAATTTTAAAGTTGCTGATAAACAAAATATAGAAGAAAGCAAACGGATACACAATTCTGGTTTCTTAATTAATCCTACCACGAATCTCTTTCCCCTTTCGGGTCACTCGGGAAATCGTGGGGTAAGTATTATGATTACTTTGAAATGTAAGATATGGAGCATGGAATTAATAACGAAATTAATTATCCTACCCTGCATATTATATCAATACTAGTTTAAAAAAAAGAAATGAGGAAAAGCACAAAAAGGACACCGATGCAAATCCCCCCAGGGGGGATGGGGAATGGGCTTGAAAGAGCCTATTCAAAGAAGAATTTTATTACAGTGGTTAGAATATCAAATAAATGATAAATCAGAACTTTCTTGGTCCTTATACAGGATGAAACCAAGTTTTTACAATTTTGCAAAACATTTAAGACTTTTTTAGCGAAAAGGGAGACCCCGGGGGGGATTTGAACGCTCCTAAGACCACTTCGGACAGCAGCTTCCTTTTATTTCTGTCAGACCTGCTAAAGGACAGCGAGAAATTTAGAATAACATATTCCCAAAGGAAATTTAATATTACCTTTGGATCAGCCTACTTTATCTCAAAAATAATGCGGTTAAACTAGCTAAACCGGTGAAAAAGGAACCAAGGAAAGAAAGATTTCCTTGGGATCTTGGATTTATTTTTGTGCAGCCAATTCAATTGCACTGATATTGTAGAATATTAAAATTTATAACAGTGAAATAAAATCTAATGCACGTGATCTACAAGTTTTCTTTCAAATTCATGCAAAAAAGACGATTTCCCTACAACTAGATCCAGGATGCTTATGAAACTTTTTTAAGTGCAAGATCTAGGATATGAGCTATGAAATATTAGATCTATGTATATTTTAGTTTTATGAAACATATACAAATTAAATCACGGCTATGAACTGAAAAAGTAACCGGGTAAAGTGTTGATTTTTTGTACAAATGAGAAGAAGAGGAGAGAAGGTCAGATCGTTGCTTGAATCGAGCAAGCTGGAAGGAGGCCCTTTCGTGGAGTGCTAAGGGACAGAGTCTTGAGCTTATTGGATAGGAAAGGATTCAATCTAGATCCACACCCTCATCCAATTGGGAACCTGCAACTAAATAACACAAGCCTGCACAAACCTCGTGAGATCTGAATATGGGTGTATAAAGCAACAAAAATGAGGGATTATGTAGAAATAACCTTATTTAAGCATATAACTAAGATTTTTGAGCATAGATAATATGGATAAACAAGATTAAACAATCTATCTTTCCTAGTTTATACCCTTACTGGATTCAGCCGAATCCTTGAAGCCAAAACACAGAAACAACACAGAATTTGGAAAGTTGCAGCTACCACATCAACAGCATAACACTGAGCATCCACACTATAAAAAACACTACACAGTATAGACTCCAAATCTTATTTACTCACAAATAATGATCAAATACAGAGTTACAATGGAAATCCCTTCAGTCTAGCTCTAACTAGCTTGGAAGAGGGAGCCTCAAGCAAGATATATACAATTTGCAGGCCATCTAGCCCAGGGGGGGTGCAAATCCCAAGGAGAGACATCAAATAAGCTGAAGGAGAGTTCATAAATGCCTGATCTATGTCTAGCTGAGCCAGATCTGAGTCTCACTAAGTGCAACTGTCAATTGGGGGGCTGATCTGACTGACACCTCAACCTGTTGACTGAAGAATCCACCAAAACTCATCCAGATGAGCCAAAAATGTGTGGAGGAGAGAGCGAGGGAAAAATTCCCCATAAAGGATGCTCAAGATCAACTCTGGATCTGATTTGATCCCCTCCTTCAATTAAGGAATTGTCAGATCTAGTCAATCTGCTTCAGATCTGACTGATTTCAATCAAATCGACTGAGAAGCCACGAATTTATTGATTTTGGATTTGCTCCATTATTCATCAATTTATTAATTGAAATAATCAATAATTGATTTTTGGGGATTTCTGACCTGAGTGATGGAAGATCACTCAAAACTTAGGAAATAGTGGGTCCATGGGTTTACATGGTGCTCTTAGCTTGAAAATGAGCACCTACATGACTGAAATGGATTATTTGGCCCACTTTTATTACAAAATCAATTTTTCCAATTAAACTACTATAAAATAGCCTAAATTTTGGAAAAATTATATTTTAATAAAAAACACTGAAAAAACTGAAAAATTGAAAAATTGAAAAACACTTAGGGAGACTTAGACATGTTCATATGACTCAAAAATGATGTCTAGCATGCTTATACATTGACACATAGAATCTAATAACCTCAATAGGCCTAAATGCCAAGCTGACCACCCCAACTTTGGAGTTATGGAGTGAAAAACTCAGAAATTATCAGTCGTTTATTCAACAACCAATAATAACCAAGGGAAAAACACCCTGGGCCTGATCAAATTGAAAAATGAAGTCTAGGAGACCGAGTCTTTTACAAACACTATCATGCTAGAACATTTATTACAATTACCCCATGGGGTATGAACATGTGATATGATACAACAAGCACTTCCTAGAAGTACTTCAAAAGGTCTTTTTGAAGTCTGAACAAGTCAACCCTGTCTGGTTCACTGGGCTCACTTGATAAAAAACACTAAGTAAAACTTAAGTGGTAACAAATCCTCTTCATGATATCATAATAGAATCCTATAAAGAAACTTATGATAAAATCAGTATGGTGTGTGCTGACACTAGACCTTGTTCTCCTCATGTTGATGAAGGTTTGGAAATTTTATTGCCTTGCAATTTTTTTTCTGAAGAAGAATGTTATGAATACAAGGAGGACATGGATAGGAAGGAGCATGATGCCATGGATGAAGAGTCCCCCACATATGACATGGATGGGAGTGTTGACTATTGGAATTTCATAGATAATCCAAATGGTGAAAATCTTATGGAGAATCTCATCCAGGATATGTCCAACAAGGGGAGTGTCTATTCAAAAATTTGTGGAAGTCCAATCCACGATACATCCATAGAGGGGAGCATGGATCTAGATGTCTGGGAAAACTTTAGTATGAAAGAGGAGCATTCATAATTTTCATGTGATCATTCAGATTCATATCATGCAGATCAGCACAAGGGTATCAGTAATGAAGACATTGAGAAGCAGTGTTGTGAAAAGTCAGATGTGATCCAATTAGTGGAATATCAGTCTCAGCCATCGTTTTCACATATAGAGGTTCCTTATGATTTGGAGCTACTTTGGGCTTGTGCAACGAGTTATCATTTGATAAGCCCCGATGATCAGTATGATGATGTATTCAGTCTACCTCATTATTTTGATTGGTATATCAGTCCTATCCAGTCATGGATAGAAGCCGCCTAGATGAGCACATACAAGTTTGGGAAGAATTTTTATGACATTATTCATGCCTATGATCTCCCATACATCCCACTCATTCTGAATCATCACGCAGGTTTGCATTTTCTGAATAAGGTATCCTTACTTTGGCTGGTAACCAAAGACAAGAATTTTTTTTTTCATGTTAATAAAATGCTTAGGTGGTTACATTGGATTTTTTATTGCACCTAACCTTTTTGTATCATGCTTTGAGTAGGAAAATAAGCTCCCAAAAGAGAGCTTTTACTTTTTGCATCTATGTTTTGTACTTAGCTATAATAAAAATAAAATCATTAGTTAATTACATTTATTTTGTTTAAATAAATCAGCTTAATGGTTCATTTGGTTTTTATATAAAGCTTGTGCTACTGAGCTTTTTTTTGTCAAGTTGAGATGTTTTTACAGGGTATATAAACCAAATATTCTGGTGTTCTTGTATCCTCTCCTTGCCTTAAAGACTAGATCGAGCACACGTCCCATAGTTGGAGCCAGAATGTTACCACCTAAGTTGTACTTAGTGGTTTTTTATCAAGTGAGACTGGTGAACCGGACAAGGATAACTTGTTCGAACTTCAGAGAACCTTCAGTCTTGCTTCTGGAAATCTTTGTTGTACTATGCCACAAGTTCATACCCCATGGGGGATTTGTAATAAATGTTCTAGCATGAAAGCGTTTGTAAAAGACTCGGTCTCTTAGACTTTATTTGTCAATCCGATCAGCCCAGGGTGTTTTTACCCTTGGTTATTATTGGTTGTTAAATAAATGACTGATAATTTCTGAGTTTTTCACTTCATAACTCCAAAGTTGGGGTGGTGGGCTTGGAATTTAGGCCTATTGAGGTTATTAGAGTCTATGTGTCAATCTATAAACATGATAGGCATCATGGTCGAGTCATATGAACATGTCTAAGTCCCCCTAGATTTTTTCAATTTTTCAATTTTTTGATTTTTCAGTGGTTTTTATTGAAATTTAATTTTTCCAAAACTTAGGCTATTTTTTAATAGTTTAATTGGAAAAATTGATTTTGTAATAAAAGTGAGCCAAATAATCAGTTTCAGTCATGTAGGTGCTCATTTTCAAGCTAAGAGCACCATGTAAACCCATGGACCCACTATTTCCTAGTTTTGAGTGATTTTCGATCACTCGAGTCAGAAAGCCCCAAAAAATCATTTATTGATTATTTTAATTAATAAATTGATGAATAATGGAGCAAATCCAAAATCATAGATCAGTGGATTCTCAGCTGATTTGATTGAAATCTGTTAGATCTAAACCAGATTAACTAGATCTGACAAATCCTTGATTGAAGGAGGTGATCAAATCAGATCCAAAGTTGATCTTCAACAGATTTTATGGGGAATTGCACCCTCTCTCTCTCCTCCACACATGTGGACTCTCTTGGATGCTCTCTGGACTGATGTGTCGGTTTATGGGTTGATGTGTTAGCTCAATCAGCCCCCCGGTTGACAAGTAGGCTCAGTTCAGCTTCAAATCTACATTGACTAACTCTCCATTAGCTGATTTGATCTGTCTCCTTGGGATTTGCACCCCCCTTAGGCTGGATCTCCTATTTTTTGTATAAATCAAGGCACAAGCTCCCTCTTCCAAGCTAGTTAGAGTTGGATTGAAGGGCTTGCTATTGTAATAGTGTTGTAATCTTTTGATTGTTGGAATAAAGGAGCTTTGGAGGCCAAATGGTGTAATGCTCTCATGTTGTGGATTAAGCATTGTCTTACGGTTATTGATGTTGTCAACTTTTCTCTCAATTTTTGCATCTGAACCCTTTGAACAATTCAACTAAATCAATGTCACGTCCCCGACCCTTCGGCTGGCGAAGAGGATGCGACCAACACCTCAATCCAAATGGGCAAACATCCCCATGAACATGAACAAGGATAAAAGCTAATATTAAAAGCTTAAACATCATCCATAATAGAGATACATAACCAGATGCATGATCCATCAATGCTGAAATTAAAATTACTTAACATAATGCATACTAAGATGCATAAAACATACAAGCATACACAGCTACACAACATTCAGCAGAAGAAACACACACAATCCAGCATTAAACATGTTCATCATAATTCATGAGACAGTAGATATGATGGCAGAGATAAAAGAGTCAGTAGTACTTATCTTTCAATGAAGAACTCACCCCGCAACCAGCTACGTCGCTGCAACGTTCCACCCAACCATAGGTCAGCGTGCTCATCAATCTCTCAGCAACGCTGTCACCCCCGAGCTGGGCATGATTCCTCAAGGAATAAGGGTCAATGCAGGCTTACACATAGCCAAGATTTTCCAACACAAAGCCAAACCCACACCATAGGGTTCACCAGGTTGTCAAGGAGCTAGGATAGGATAAATGCCAAGCTGGTGGCCTCAACACCAATATTTTCATGCATCTCCCGCCTTTAATCCTACTCACAATAGTCCGAAGACCACCCACTGCATACCGCAACAAAACAACCCACTCACGGCTTTGTGATGAAGGCAAAGACAACCAAGGATAGTCCCAAACTGAAGATGAAACACAGCTCAAGCCACAAGACAATTCAGAGTTGTTCTTGGCCCTAGCGTGGCCAAAACAACTCAACAACAACCCAAAACCAGGGTACTTCAACAGCCTAAACTCACAATGAATTATGGCAACAATCTACATCCCGCAATGGATAATGAACAGCACTCCCAGCATGGCCATGGAAACTCAAATGCAGACCACAGCAGAAAATGGCTCACTATGAATACATAGTGGCCCAAAATGCAATTAGACACCGCATCCAACAAAAACGTGGGGAAGACAACAGCCCCAAAACATAATCAGTGAGCACAGCTCACAACATGGGAAAACGACCCCAAATAGTCTGTGCGCAAGAGCAACTTGCACCAGACCCCAAATACAACAACATATGCAATCAACAAACGGAAACCACAGCATGAAGAAAGACAGCAATCCGTCCTGGGCAACTAAGCAACAGAAAAGACTTACACAGGCCACAACACAATCCCTGAGCGTAGAGGATGGCTCTCCACAGGAAAGATCGTGGGCGAGAGTGTCCAAACAGCTCCCCAAAGGCTACATGAGCAACAAAAACATGGAACCCACAAATCATCCCATGAGGAAAATGAACTGACCTCCTCCTGCACATCCCTTTGTGAGTGTGAACAGCTCCCCTATACGCGCGGATGAACAGACTTCCCCTCCGCATGAGGAATATGAACAGACAATGACTCTGTGTGAGGAGGATGAACAGACACCACGAGAATGCCTAGCGGTGGAGGGAGTGGAGAGTAAATGCTCCTTCTGCCCCCATGCAACGTGAAGAGGAAGGTTCCGCTAGTGGAGTGGGCACGTGGGCAAGGATGGATAGTCCTGCCACACCCACCACCACTCAGCAATAACTACCCCAACTAACAAAACAAAGCATTGAAGAGGTTGGATGAGACAAGGGAAGGTGGCAAACACACAAGGTGGCAACACATGGTTTCTCCCCCATAAACCAAGGTTTGGCATCCCCCACCCCTTATCCTTCGGAATCATGCCCTTTTCATTCAACGTTGCACTGTCGTAGCTGGTTGTGGTTTATTTTATTTGATGTGTGTGTTTACATGATGCCAAACTATAATGTGTCAGATAGCATGACATACCATCAGCAACTACCCCCATTGCTGAAACATACACAACCAAATCGATGGTGGGGCTTTTGCCTTTAGCTCCTCACCACGATTAATTACATTATATACATCATGCAAATGGGGTCAAAACTGGGGTGTTACAATCAATAGGAGTATAGTTGGGCAAGTAAGGCTACTTGTTTTTTCTATATCTCATAGCATATATGTTTGAGGATCTAGATGACACATGTTTAATAAGTTTATTTGCATGTAATTCTTGTCTCTTTTTCATATATATATCTAGATATCATGAGGTTTCGTGCAAGATTTTGTGTTTAGCTTTTAGGTAGCAAGGATTGGACGAGCTATGGATCTAGTTTGACTCCATTGTACATCCAAAAACTTTGTGAAGGCATTGCCCCTCTGTATTCCACTAACAAGTTTCCATTGCATATCCATCCAACAACGAGCCTTTCCCCTTCTCTTCCTCCTTTCTATTAAAATAAATCTTCCAGTTACCTATCTCTTCCTCTTATGATCAGATCTAGTTCTAAGAATTGAATATATATATTGTTAGATCTATTTATAAGAGTTTTGCTGCTTAGATCTATAATTTTATAAATAATATCAGTTCATAAAGATAGATATAGGTGTAGGAAATTCCCTTTTTGCAAGTAGCTAAAGCATAGATATAAAGCTTGCTCAGAAGGTAGCTTCCTTTTTTTTTCATCAAGGATTTAAATTCTGTAATAAAAGTGCACATCTCATTGGCTGCCCAAACAGCAAGCCAAGATCCCAAGGAAATCTTGCTTTCCTTGGTTCCTTTTTGTAGAAATTAGATTACCCCTGTTTAACATTTTCTACATAGTTTTTTTTTGGTAATTAGCATGGTGACCCAAAACAATTTTACGGTGGCAAAATACCCAAAGGAAGAGGGAACTCATGAAAAGTGACCTCGGGGCACCGATCTCTATCACACCCTAACAGGTGCGTTATGAACAATAGCCCCAGAGACTCTATTTAGCCCACATATTACTTGCAGGTAGCCGTGAAGGTTTAGTTTTGGACATACTCCAAGTACTCTCGGGTATATTTGGAGTCCACCCCTTTACCTAATTTTAATGAACTCATATTTCACATTAACTTAAAACATACCAAGAGGCAACTGTAAAACCTTCACTCCAAGCACATGCAAGTACGTTGATTATCTATTGACTCCATTTTAAGGCACTGGCCATTTTCTTGCTATATATATATATATATATATATATATATTGTGTCTCAGCATTGTGCTTTCGTGTTCTCATTTTGTATCTTGTCATCTATGGTTGTTTATGGTTAAATTTCAAACTCCTAAGTTACTCGTTCAATTTAACATCACCATACTAAATAATTTTTCCTTAGTAACTTAATAGGGTCTACCTCCCTTGGCTTCGTTAGGAGTTGAGCCTAAACAGAGGAGTCAAGAACAAGGTGACAACCTTGACTCGAGACTTGCCCCCAAGTACACACTGAGTGGCTTCAAGATTTATGTCACATGACCCAGGTGTGTGAAAGGCAGCAACACTTTTTGGCGACGTTGCTGGGGATAAATCTTTTTATTCCCGAGTATGACTTTTGTTTTCTTCCTTTTTTTGTTTGCTTTGTTTGGCAATGCTTAGAGTAGATCTTTAATTTTCATCTAGTGACTCCACTGACTTTTTTCCATTTTTTATTTTTACACAAAAGCAAAAATAAATTTTGTGAAAATATTTATAAATGCTTATTTTTCTTTTTCACATGGCGACTCCATCGAAGGGATAAAACCCTGTTATCTCATAAACTTGTGAAGTTTTGTTGTGTGTAGATGAGCCGATGCGACATGTTAAAACCTTTAAAGCTCATCACTTGACAACTCAACCATTTCAATAGAAGGTTTAATGTTTATATCAAATGCATACTATTAATTTTTGATATGGATGAATTAAAGGAGAAATATGGTGCCTAGTTAACCGGAATGTTTCATCCTATCGATTTCTGAAACATCCCGGGTTTTCCTAACTGTTGTAATGGTTTGGGGGGTGCATATAACTGGCTTCCAGCATTTCATGGAAATTATGGTGATTCGGCCATCTGGCATGTCAAATCTTTCCTTCAATTGATTGCTAACTCCAATATTCTTCATGAAGACAATATGATGGAAATGTTTGCTAGTACTTTTAGGGGTGAGGTCTGTTGTTGGTTCTATCAGGGCCTTCCTAATAAATGTATAACTTCTTTTCCAAGATTTCTTTGGATGTTTTTAGAGTAGTGGCATGATGGTAGGGGTAGTATGAATGGTTTAAAAAAGTTCCTTGAAAAGATCTGTACCTTCTACCTATCTGGGACTGAGTATCACATGGAAACATATGATGGACCTTTTTCCATGATACAAAGTATTGAAGACTTGGAATCACTTCTTGAACATTTAAGTGAAGAGGAGGTTCATGATACTCCCATCAAAGAGTTTCCTCATAGTTATTCGAGAAAGGAAGTAAGTAAGCAGCTTATTAAAGAATATGAGGTATCTCCTAATACATAGCAAGATTTTGAGGAAGGGAAAATCTAGGATGATCCCATTGAAAAGCTTTAGGAGGAGCCCATGATGAAACACATTGTTAAAGACTCTCCTCATATCACCATAGCTGAAAACATTGAATATTTGAAGTATTCTCAAGTGTGTTGCAATGCTGATATTTTTCCATAAATCCCTCTAGATAAACCCACTAAGCAACACATCCCAAGTGATCCCATTGAACATGTCCAAAAAGTTTCCTTGATTGAAGATAATATTGAAGATCCTCTTCATGATATCATAACAGAAGCCTATAAAGAAACTTATGATACGATCAGTATGGTGTGTGGTGACACTAGACATTGTTTTCCTCATGTTGATGAAGGTTTGGAAAGTTTATTGCCGTGTAATTTTTTTTCTGAAGAAGATTGTTATGAATACAAGGAGGACATGGATAGGCAGGAGCATGATGCCATGGATGAAGAGTCCCCCACATATGACATGGATGGGAGTGATGACTCTTGGAATTTCATACATAATCCAAATTGTGAAAATCTTATGGAGAATCCCATCCAGGATATGTCCAACAAGAGGAGTGTCTATTCAAAAATTTGTGGAAGTCCAATCTACGATACGTCCATAGAGGGGAGCATGGATCTAGATGTTTGGGAAAAAATTTGTATGAAAGAGGAGCATTCAAAATTTTCATGTGATCATTCAGATTCATATCATGCAGAGCAACACAAGGGTATCAGTAATGAAGACATTGAGAAGTAGTGTTGTGAAAAATCAGATGTGATGTAGTCAATGGAATATTAGTCTCAGCCATCTTTTTCACATATAGAGGTTCCTTATGATTTGGAGCTACTTGGGGCTTGTGCAACGAGTTATCATTTGATAAGCCTCGATGATCAGTATGATGATGTAGTCAGTCTACCTCATCGTTCTGATTGGTATATCAATCCTATCTAGTCATGGATAAAAGCAGCCTCCATGAGCACACACAAGTTTGGGAAGAATTTTTATAACATTATTCATGCCTATGATCTCCCATCCATCCCGCTCATTCTGAATCATCACATAGGTTTTCATTTTCTGAATAAGGTATCCTTACTTTGGTTGGTAACCAAAGACAAGGAATTTTTTTTTCATATTAAGAAAATGCTTAGGTGGTTACATTGGATTTTTTATTACACCTAACCTTTTTGTATCATGCTTAGAGTAGGAAAATAAGCTCCTAAAAGAGAGCATTTACTTTTTGCATTTATGTTTTGTACTTAGCTATAAAAAAAAAATCATTAGTTAATTACATTTATTTTGTTTAAATAAATCAGCTGAATGGTTCATTTGGTTTTTATATAAAGCTTGTGCTACTGAGGTTTTCTTTTGTCAAGTTGAGATGTTTTTACAGGGTATATAAACCAGAGATTCTGGTGTTCTCGTATCCTCTCCTTGCCTTAAAGACCAGTTCAAGCACACGTCCCATAGTTGGAGCAAGAATGTTACCACCTAAGTTGTACTTAGTGGTTTTTTTATCAAGTGAGCCTGGTGAACCGGACAAGGATAACTTGTTCGGACTTCAGAGAACCTTCGGTCTTGCTTCTGGGGAGCTTTGTTGTACTATGCCACATGTTCATACCCCATGGGGGATTTGTAATAAATGTTATAGCATGATAGTGTCTGTAAAAGACTCGGTCTATTAGACTTTATTTGTCAATCCGATCAGCCCAAGGTGTTTTTTCCCTTGGTTATTATTGGTTGTTGAATAAACGACTGATAATTTCTGAGTTTTTCACTCGATACCTCCAAAGTTGGGGTGGTCGGCTTGGAATTTAGGCCTATTGAGGTTATTATAGTCTATGAGTCAATGTATAAACATGCTATGCATCATGGTCAAGTTATATGAACATGTATAAGTCCCCCTAGGTTTTTTCAATTTTTCAATTTTTTTATTTTTTCAGTGTTTTTTATTAAAATTTAATTTTTTCCGAAGCTTAGGCTATTTTTTAATAGTTTAATTGGAAAAATTGATTTTGTAATAAAAGTGGGCCAAATAATCAGTTTCATTCATTAGGTGCTCATTTTCAAGCTAAGAGCACCGTGTAAACCCATGAACCCACTATTTCCTAGTTTTGAGTGATTTTCCATCACTCGAGTCAAAAATCCCCAAAAAATCATTTATTGATTATTTTAATTAATAAATTGATGAATAATGGAACAAATCCAAAATCATAGATTAGTGGGTTCTTAGCCAATTTGATTGAAAACAGTCAGATCTGAACCAGATTGACTAGATCTGACAAATCCTTGACTAAAGGAGGTGATCAAATCAGATCTAGAGTTGATCTTCAGCAGCATTTATGGGGAATTGCACCCTCTCTCTCTCCTCCACACGTGTGGACTCTCTTGGATGCTCTGTGGACTGATGTGTAGGTTTATGGGTTGAAGTGTCAGCTCAATCTTGCCCCCGGTTGACCAGTAGGCTCAGTTCAGCTTCAGATCTGCATTGATTGACTCTCCATCAGCTAATTTGATCTGTCTCATTGGGATTTGCACCCCCCCTGGGCTAGATCTCCTGGTTTTTGTATAAATCAAGGCACAAGCTCCCTCTTCCAAGCTAAGTAGAGTTGGATTGAAGGGCTTACTATTGTAATACTGTTATAATCTTTTGATTGTTGGAATAAAGAAGCTTTGGAGGCCAAATGGTGTAATACTCTCATGTGTGTGGATTAAGCATTGTCTTACAGCTATTGATGTTGCTAACTTTTCTCTCAAATTTTACATCTGAACCCTATCTAGCTTGAATGATTTAGCTGAATCAATAGGAGTATAGTTGGGCAAGTAAGGTTACTTGTTTTTTTCTATATCTCATAGCATATATGTTTGAGTATCTAGATTATACATGTTTAATAAGTTTATTTGCCTGTAATTCTTGTCTCTTTTTCATATATATATATATATATATATATATATCCAAATCTCATGGGGTTTTGTGCAAGATTGTGTGTTTAGCTTTCAAGTAGCAAGGATTGGATGAGCTATGGATCTAGTCTGACTCCACTGTACATCCAAAAAATTTGTGAAGGCATTTCCCCTCTGTATTCCACTAACAAGTTTCCATTGTAGATCCATCCAACAACGGGCCTTTCCCCTTCTCTTCCTCCTTTCTATTAAAATCAATCTTCCGGTTACCTGTCTCTTCCTCTTATGATCAGATCTAGTTCTAAGAATTGAATATATATATTGTTAAATCTATTTTATAAGATTTTTACTGCTTAGATCTATAATTTCATAAAGAATATCAATTCATAAAGATAGATCTAGGTGTAGGAAATTCCTTTTTTGCAAGTAGCTAAAGCATAGATCTAAAGCTTGCTCA
>LPNX010032269.1:172647-192473 GCA_001517045.1 Pseudotsuga menziesii
GTGTCCAGTCTTTCCGAAACGCTTGCACTGCAAGTCTGATCTTTTGCTTCTGCCCCCTCTGCCTCTGAAATTTCTTCTTCCTCGTCCTCTCTCTTTGCCGCAATCTCCCTTGCAAGGGTCTTTGGATTGGTCTTTGCCAGCTAGGGCAGCACCAATACTAGATGCCAAAGAGTGCATCTTTATAACTGTTAGTGTAATTTACAATAATAAACTTGATATGACAAAGAGAAAAACAATAACCTTGCAGGTCTACAGTCTCTGCCAAGGTGTACAATGCAACTTCAGGTTTTAAAGAGATACAATAATAGTATCACAGCTTCAATTCGCAGCAATTTCAGGGAGAAGAAATTCAGTATAGGGTCTTCCAAAAGGTAGCAATGCAAATGGTGAAACCAGCAAAAAGGACAACAACTTTCAATATATACTCAGCTCCACAACTCAGTGATATCAATCACCAAGGAATTAGGGCACAAATTAGGGTTTTTGTGCACTTCCAATGGTCACAGGAAATACATAAAATATTATGCAGCTCTTCAATAGTTTAAAAGATACCATGCAGCATCTATAACTCCAATACTCAGCATTATTTAGAAACCAGTCACAATATTTATCAGTCTTCAAGCAATCTTCAACACAGTCTCCACTGAGATGTATGAGAGCATCAATCTTCAACAACTCTGAGTGCACCAATATCAAGCAATAAAAATGTATCGCATCTCGCAGCAATGAAGGAGCAAATTCAACGAAAACAATGAGAACACTGAAAATAATCAGTCATTGGTTCTCAACGAGCAATAATACTCAGCTCGACTTCAATTTTCACCAGAATCTATGTCGTTTCAAATTCTTCTACAAATCCACAGCATTCGGTATTCAACTTTATCCTCAACACTGAATCTTGGTAGACAATAGGCAATTTCTCCACAAGTTCATTCTGCCTCTACAAGCTATGCAGGATAAAATCGTTCTACATCCCCGAGCTGTACAGAATAATACATACAAAATATTGCAAGAAAATCGATCTACCTCCACGCATCTGAATGATTGCACGCAACAGAAAACTCCACGTTCTACAGGCGCAGTCTTTCCACTACCCCTCCAACACTGGTCTTCAGCATACAACGCAGAAATTAGGGTTCGTGAGTGATTGTTCAGCAGCAGTCTCCAACGACCTTTGGAAGTCTTCAATGCAGGCATATAAAATGTGGCTCATGGCTCGATTACATAATTCAGGTGTAATTTCATGGGAGACCAGCGAGGAGAGCATACAACGCAGATAATCTCCACACAGATAATCTCAACGCAGATTATCTGTCTTCAACGCAGATAATCTCCAGCAAGATTCAGCAAGAACATACAATAATCTCCAGCAGATTCAGCATACAATAATCTCCAGCATACATTAATTTCTCCAATATATACAGTCTTCAATGTGGCTCTTAATCAGCAGTCTCTTCACAGAAGATAAACATTCTCCAGTATATCAGTCTTCAATACTTCAGTCCACGCAGACAGCAGTTAGCAGCTCCACGCTGTATCAGGCATACTTCAACATAGTTTCATCAGTCTTCATCACACAGTATTCATCACGCGCAGTATTCATCAGTCTTCATCACGCAGTATGGTCTTCAGCGCAGCAAGTATGATATCATTCACGACAATCTTCTCACAACACATATAGGGAATATATTATTTTAGGGTTTGCAGCATCCAATTCTCAGTGAATGGAGAGCGCACTATACCTAGCCGCTTCAATGCAGAATTAGGGTTTCACGTGGAACTGAATCTGTATCTTTTGCAATGTTTAGATCTGGTGATGAGGGAACATACTAATGAGAATCGACTTCTTGTGGGAAGAATCCTTTATTCAAAACGATTCTAGCGGGATGTAGACTGCTGGACTCATTTGATATCAAGTCTAGGGCTCGGGCAAGAACTTATCATTCGTGGCTTTCATTCAATCTCCACAAAACAATGTACAGACTTCTCATAACACAGTGTGAGTGCAGACACACCCAAAAAAAAATATTTAAGACAAGACTGTGAAGAAAGGGCTTCCACGCAGCTGAAGATGGAGCGTTAGGGTTAGGCTAATTCAAAAATTTGAGCAGAGAATAAACGCAGGCAGGAGGAGTAACGCATACACTGCATACGACTCCACTGGAAAACTGATGGAGTAGTCTGGCAATGGACTGGCAAGCAGAATGCCAGGAATGGGCAGACTGGCAACAGGCAGGAGTTATGGCAGCGCTCTGATACCACTTGTTGGTAATAAATCCCGATTCTATATTCATTTCCAATGCAAATGCCTGTATTTATACAAAGTACATGGCGGTTGGGTTTCACCTTCCGCTCAGCCTGTTTGGCTTCCTATCTAATCAAATTCCTATTAATTATTTATTTACAATAATCCCGAAGGATTATTCTAACAGCACTAAATTCACGCATAATATGCATTGTATCTACCAAAATTCACTTTGATATCCTCTTTAAAGGTATGCTATATTTATGTTTTGAATGAGTCCATTTAATGGATTCATAAAGACGCTCAGGTTTGTTGTTAGAAATTTTATGAGTGGTTTAAAGAGAGGATTTTTTTACCTCTGTTTTTGGCTGGTTTTACAAGTTTTTTTGCCATGAATTTTTATGGAATTTTTAAAAATATTCAAAAACATTGCTAGATCTTACAGAGTATGGGTGTTGGGGGTTTTGCTACCACGTGATTTTGATTCTAAGCTTAAAATCTCCCAACAAACAACAAAAATTACAGATTTTGTAAATTAAATTCAACGAATTCAGAAAGAAAATCACTTTGAAAGTCAAATAATCCCATCATTAAACAACATCAAAATTTTATGTTGCACAAACCAATAACACCAACCCATTTGTTATTTTATTTTTGATAATTGTATGGTGGTTTTCGTAATGTTAAAACTTCTATTCAAATTTTATAAAACATATTTTGTTATAAAACATTTTGAAAAAATTTATAATAACAAAAACTTTATATGGTTATTATTGAAATATAATAAAAATATGCCACACAAATCAATTTAACTAAACCTTGAGGTATGGAGTATATTTCATCCCATAAATTTTAAATAAAATCTATATGCTCATAACATAGAAATTATCTAAACTTATTAATAAATTATATCATCAACAACTACCCCACATTAAAAGTTAAGAATTAAAGTAAATTTATATTTAGAGATAATTGAAAGTCCTATGATAGATTCCAAAGGATGGATCTTCGGTATATTTAAGTCGATAGTTACCCTGATTAATAATTAATAATTTCAAAAAAATAAAAAGTAGCTTAATTAATATGTGAAAAGTACAGTTAGTGATAATTGTAAAAATTAAAATTAACTTTCAACTATTTGATTATTAGATACAACTACCATCTTAACTCCATGTATTATTAGATACAACTATTCACTTAGCTCCAATGATTTTAGAACTATTATCTTAACTTCAACTTTAATCACACTTATATTGGATAACTATTAGCTTAACTATTAGATAAAATATTATCTTAAGCCCAATGATTTTACAATTATTAGCTTAACTCCAATAATTCTAGAACTATTAGCTTAACTTCAACTCTAATAACTTAAGGCTTAGTCAAAATTCATTTGACATCTAGGGGTCTAGCTAATGTGCAGTCATATAAGAGTCCAAGGCCTAATAAAATAGTTCCAACTTTTAATAAACTCCAAACTTCTAATAAACTTTTAATATCACTAATATTTTTTATTATATAAATATGGCATCGATGGCCTACCTCAACAAGGTTTCATATCTTTTGGATATAAATTATTCAAACCTAACATCAATATTACACAACCTAGCATGCTGTAGGGTCTTTTCTACAGATCGAACGCCAAGCACGAGGCCACCATCTCCATGAAGGATGTCGAGAATTTGGAATCAGTAAACTTTGGAACAATACCTTTGCCCAAGTTACCAACTACAAGCATGGGAGGTTTCCCAAAGTATGGAGGGTGTCCATGAGCAAGCTCCATCGTTGTAATGCCCAAACACCATATGTTAGCTTTCTGGCCATATCCTTTGTCTGCATCACAAAATATGATTTCCGGGGCCATCCAAAAAATGGAACCTATAACTGTAATTCTCTTCATCTTCTCCCTATCACCTGACTCAAAAATACACACAAATACACCAAAGTCTACCAGCTTGATGGATCCGTCGCTGTCGACTAAAATATTTACACCCTTGACGTCCCGGTGGATGTGACCCTCCTTGTTGTTAGCCAAAACCGATCTGACTAAACTTGAGTTTACCGCTCAGTTAAATAAAATTTAATTTTCACGCCGACCTCTTTTTCTTTTGTTTACTTGTCGGGTGAAACTTGTCTAACTCCTGACTAGACAAGTTTATAAATTTTGGTCGGCCTTTTAGACCTGACTATTTTACCTCTACTTATCGGTTCTACCAACTAGTTTTACTTCGACAACTTGTCGGTAACTTCACTTCGACCACTAGTCAGTTGACCTCTTAGACCATTGGTCGTCTTATCACTTCGACCACAAGTCTGCTGACCTCTTCGACCACTAGTCGGCTTACTCAACCGACCTTGCGGTTCACTTACTTTGGTCTGGTTTTAGTCGAAATATACAGAGTATGTTTCTTAGTCTAAAAGACTTAATAAATTACAAATGTTTTTCAGCTGTAAGCTGAAGTAAAAATTGACACATTAACAATTCAATATATCTTATAAAACATATACCTAAATATTTAGGAAGACTTGAGTCGACCACTGTGCCGTAAAACCTAGAAATTTCACGGAGTGAGAAATTTATGGGTTCTTGTTCTTTCACTCAACCGTAATTGTAAAAGACATTTACACAAGTAAATATTGAAATATTGTGTGGCTAAATAAACATGCATTAAACCATAAACTATTTCTTATATATAACTTGTGCAGAAATAACAAAGGTATTACAAACTTGTCAATCCAAACTTGTCAGCTCACCGATTGATCCTTTTACAGAGCTTCGGCTCTTCAACTGAATCACATACATAGAATCTTGAGCTTCAACTTCTCTTTCTCTCTTTTTTTCATGTTGGAGTTATCTCTACTATCTAACTTGATTTATAAATTTCTTCTTCTATTTATAGGCAACCTGAAAAATTGCTTCTACATGAATTGACTGACTCACCATTAAAGATTGTAATAACTATCTACCTAACAATTTAGCTTCAGAAATTAATTCAACTGGTTTACATTGCTGAATCATGGACTCTTTCCTCTTGCCAGACTAATCGACAAGATCTTGATTGATACAGACTCTGACAGAGTCGGCTGGGAGTCAGGTACGGATCTAGGAGTGATTAATATTTCCCAACACTCCATGTTAATTATGAGCAAATGGGGATTTTTAAAACAAAAATTTACAAAATGTTTCAGAGCTTAGACATGCTCTGTTTATGACAGAGTTCATTTTGGAGAACTTGTCATTCCAGGATAACTACGCAAATACTGGAAAGTATCCTTTTCCAATGGTTTTGTAAAGATGCCTGCAAGTTGATCTTCAGACCTGCAAAATTCTAAACAAATTTCCTTATTGTTCACCAACTCTCTTATGAAATGAAACCTTGTGTCAATGTCCTTGGTTCTCTTTTGGAACATATGATTCTTTGATAATTCTATGGCTGAATTGTTGTCACATAAAACGGTTGTCGGTTCTTGATGGTTCTGTGACAAGTATTTTAACCCTCTCCTCATCCAGATAACTTGACATGTAGCACTTGTCGCTACAACATACTCTGTTTCAGCTGAAGACAGAGTTACTATGGGTTGTTTCTTTGAATCCCATGAAAAAACACCTATACCAAAATGAAATGTGTATCCAGATATGCTCTTCCTATCATCTATGTTGCCTCCATTGTCACTGTCAGTGTAGCCAATGGGCTTAAAATTTTCTGAGGTTAAATAAATAATCCCAAGGTATTTTGTGCCACTTACATACCTCAGAATTATTTTACCTGCTTTCTAATGAGAGCCTTTTGGTGACTCCATACATGATGTCTGGTCTTGTCGTTGTAAAATTAGGATTCCAACAAGCCTTTTGAACAGCGTAGGATCTACAGTCGATCCTTCATCATCCTTGCTCAATTTTAAACCTATTATCACTGGTGTTGGGGATGTCTTGCAATTAGACATGTTAAACCTTTTTAAAACTTCACTTGCATACTTTGTCTATGATATAAAAATACCACTTTTAGACTGTTGAACTTCAATGCCCAAAAAAAATTCATAAGCCCCCAATCAGTCATTTCAAATTCACTTCCATGACTGCTTTAAAATCTGCTATGCCAAAATCACCAGTAAATATTAAATCATCTACATACAAGCACACAATTAACATATTACCTTGCTCATCAACTTTGGTGTACAATGTCGGTTCACTTTCACTTTTGTGAAATCCATTTTTAGTGAGATAGGAATCAATCCGACTATACCAAGCTCTCAGAGCTTGCTTCAAACCATATAGTGCATTTTTCAGCCTGTACACTTTATGCTCTTGACCTGGAACTTCATACCCTTGTGTTTGTTCCACATATACTTCCTCTTCTAGATAACCATTTAAGAATGCCAACTTGACATCCAATTTTTTTGTGCAGCAATGGACAAGACTATTCTGACTGTATCCATTTGTGCAACATGTGCAAATGTTTCATTGAAGTCTATGCCGGGTTGTTGTGTGAACCCTCTTGCTACCATTATTTGCTTGTGATTTTCTACATTCCCATCATCATCTTGCTTTGTCTTATAAATCCATTTGACACTAATTACATCTTTGTCTTTTGGTACATCAACCATTTCCCATGTCTTGTTCTTCTCAATGCATTCTATTTCTTCATCCATGGCTTGTGCCCATACTTCTTCTTCAACAGCTTCTTTAAATGTTAGTGGATCATATATAGGAGAAAATAATGGAAAGAGAGAGAATTAATTTTTTGTACCAGCTTCATATATCTCACGCAGACTTCTTGTCTTCACCGGTTTTGTCAATCTCGACCTTAACAAAATGCTTGATGGAGTCTGTTGTGCTCTTGGTGTACTTGTAGGTGTATCTTCAGCTGCTACTTGTGTCGATGGTCCTTGTGCTGAACCACGTCATGGTGTCATGGGAGTCGACGGTGCTAGGACCGGTTGACTTACATGTGGTGTTTGAACCACTTCCTCTTCCATATCATCATTGTCGACATTCAACACAATCTTGACATTTGTGTCGACAGTTCCATCCCATGATTCATTCTCGATAAATTGAACATATCAACTGATTATCACTTTTCTTGTGACAGGATCATACAACTCGTATGCTTTTGTGTCTCTAGAATAGCAGACAAAAATACATTTCTATCCCTTCTTGTCTAGCTTCCTTCTCAGCTCATTTGGAACATGAGCATATGCAGCACAACCAAAAACTTTTAAATGGGAAACACTATGATTCATTCCAATCCATGCTTCTTGAGGAACTTTGTTCTTCACACTCTTTGTCGGACACAGGTTCATAATGTATACAGTAGTTGTGACTGCTTCACCCCAATATTCATTTGGAAAATGCTTGGCTACCAACATGCTGCATGCCATCTCCATAATGGTTCTGTTCTTTCTTTTGGCAATACCATTCTGCTGAGTTGTATACCATTGCAGTGAATTGTTTCTGTATGCCATGGGTCTTGCAAAAGTTTAGAAATTCATTTGAAACATATTCACCTCCTCGATGGGTCCTTAATATCTTGATGCAATGTCCACTCTGGTTCTCCATGAATGCCTTGAACTGCTGAAAATAACTAAATGCGTCAGATTTATGTTTCAAAAAATATACCCATGTTTTTCTTGAGTAATCATCAATAAAAGTTAGAAAATACTTGTAGCCACCAATGGATGATGTCTGCATTGGACCACAAATATCAAAGTGCACAATTTCAAGTGGTGTGCATGCTCTATATGACCTTCCGACTGGAAAAGTCTCTCTATGTTGCTTGCCAAAAATGCATCCTTCATAAACCCTTTCTGGTTTGTTGATCAATGGAAATCCTTTCACCATATTCTTTGTGTGCAGTAGCTTCAGCCCACCAAATTTCAAATGTCCAAATATGAAATGCCACAACTAGGATTCAGCTTGAACTTCTGTCTGAAATGTAGCTTGAAAATTAGTGCTACAATTTTCTTTCTTGTTGAGGAGCTCGACTGTTTCTTTAATTTCTTCCTTAAATGCAGCTTTTGTTTTTGTCTTCCCTTTCATGTCGGGAACTATCCTCAATGGAAACAAGTAGTTGCTTGTCATTGACACTTTTGCTATCAGTTGGTCGCTTGGATGCTTGTCTTTGATCACACATTGATCATCTTCCATGTACAATCTATAGCCTTTTTGTATCAACTGGCCAATGCTCAACAAATTATGTTTCAAACCTTCGACATGATAGACATCAGGGATATACTTATTCTCCCCCTATTTGGTTAGAAAATCAACAGTGCCTTTTCCTAAAATAGTGACTTGGACATTGTTTCCAAGTGTAACATTAGTTTGAATTGAATTGTCTAGACTAGAAAACAAATTTAAATTACCAGTCATATGATTGTTGTAGCCTAAATTTAAGTACCATATGTGTAGAAGGAGCAAGTCAACAAAGTCGACTTGAACGAGGACCGACTTAGTTGATCAGCCGACTAAGTCGATGGACCGACTTAGTCGATCAGTCGACTAAGTCAAGGGGCCGACTTAGTCGATCAGCCGACTAAGTCGAGGGGCCGACTTAGTCGATCAGCTGACTAAGTCGAGGGGCCGACTTATTCAATCAGCCGACTAAGTCGGTCGGCCGACTAACTAGAAGATTAGGTCGGCTAAACTAACAGTCGTGTCGGTTCACCGAACCGACAGGTAGTTATTTTGTAACTGTTTGTAAATTGTATATATTAGGCTATTGAGCCAAACGAGAACTCAGTTCAGTTCTCTGCCTTGTATGAAATCATTGTAATATAATCTGTTATTTCTATCTGTTCTTATCTCTTGTCTCTGTGTTCTATTTATATGTTTTAATATGTATTATTGGTAACCTTATGTGATCTATGAGATTACAACATTGGTTCGTTGCTGGTAGTACCATTAGAGGAAATTTGGGGTCTAAAATGGGCCTTATAAGAAAATGTGCCAAAATAAGTTTTTGTGAGTTGGAATTCAAGAACCAATAGAATTTCAATAAAATGAGTCAACCATAATGGTTAAATAAACATATTTGTCATAAAAAAACTACTTCTTTTGTTCGTATTTTCGACATATCTCATTGTGTTTTTATTGAAATTTCGATCGGGAGAGCTCGTTGGATGTGGAATTTGATTCTTCATCCAACGAGTACCCACACTGTACACTTTTGACAGACCCCGCTACCCCAAAAAAAAGAAATACCTGAAAAAACGTGATGATGATGTCATCATCACATTTTTTCAGGTATTTCTTGTTTTTGGGGTATCAAGGTCTGTCAAAAGTATGCAGTGTGGGTACTCATTGGATGCAGAATCAAATTCCACATCCAATGAGCTCTCCCAATCGAAATTTGAGTAAAAACACAAAGAGATATGTCGAAAATATGAACACAAAAAGTAGTTTTTTCTTTCTTCCTCCAAAATCAATCAATATTATTTTATTATTTTAACTATTATTTATTATTTCCTTAGGTGGCCCATTTTAGACCCCAAAATTCCTCTAATGATGACTGAAATATATGCTCACATATTATACCAGAGCAGGAGATAAAGGACTGGTGGGAACGTAAAATTGCAAATTACTTGCAGAATTACGCCAGAAGGAATAGATTAACAGTCGCAGAAGCCAAACAAAGATTTTTCATAGAGACAAATGAGAAGTTCATCGAATCAGTGCCACAACTATTGAAGGAAATTCTAGATGAGAAAGCCGGACACAACTAAAGAACAACATTTGCTGGAGAAACTGATCCGAGGAGGCTGAACAAATCTATCAGAGTGGTTTGAGAAAATCGCTGACGACTTCTGTGAGGAACAAGCAGTCGAAGAAAAAACCTTTGTCGAAACTGTCAGAAAGAAATTTTACACAGAATTCACCAAACAATTCTTGTGTTCCTTACCGACCCTGCTATTCAAATTCTTGATAGAGAACGGAGCAGGCCATATCGTCGAACCTCGTCCGCCAATGTTCGAACAACCATCAAACACTAACTAGGCGGAGAAAAAGAGGAAGTGGGAGAAATTTATAGCAGAAAGGGAGTGGGAATACTTCTTGAGCAAATAAACCGAACTATCCAAGCTTTCTAAAAAGCGTTGGGTAGGCTACAGGGGGCTAGTTGGTCCTGTGTCGAAGATAGAGTACAGTGGATCCTAGTCGTCTCAAAACCAGATAGCCGTCACCAGTAATGAGGAGTCAACCACCAGAGATTTCAAGAGAATAGTATCATACAAAAGTATGTCAGATATTCAGAAACTAGAAAGGGAAGAGAGACACCAGAGAAGGGAAGCACGACGAGAAAGGCACTTAGAGCTGCGTAGAAGACAAAACTCTAGGGGGAACGACGAGGAAGAGAATCTGACAGAGTCGGGTCATGACCGACATGAAGAGGGCGTCGAGCAAGAAGTGTCACCTAAGGAGGAAGAAGTGTGGATAGAGCATCCAGAAGCTCTCCAACTAAGAGCTCCCAGTGAAGGAATAACCCTTTCCCCAATAAATCCACGTACTAGAATACAAACTATTGTCGAAGATGACCTCCGAATCAGAGCTGGTGACCATTGCATATGGAGTCGACTAGGCGATGATACATATACAGGCCGACACCTTATCATCCGTTGACCGGTCGAAGGGAACTAGGTGACCTTTCAAGCGGCACCGTCCCTCCGAAGTATCCACTTGCTCTTACTGACACAGGAAGGAGCACCCCCCCTGCCACATACAACTTTAGAAGATATCGAACAATTAGACCTACGTGCAACGAGTTGCAGTGGACCATCGACATTAGAAGTCGACATCAACCGGCTACAAGTCGACGAAGGATCGACAACCGACGGAAACAGCAGTTTCGTCGACCAAAATTCCGCAGGGATGACTACATCAATAACCCCACCACTTTCAACACCACCCACACCTCCACCTCCACCACCTTCTGAGAGTAGTGAAAGTGATTCAGACATGGGTCACAAATCAGCTCACATTCCCCTTTACGAGGGGGATGAAGACCCCAGATGACATTGGTTCATCTGTGAGTCGACCTGGGAAGCAAACCAGGTTACAGATGAAGACCTACAGATGGCGCAATTTGCGGGGGTGCTGAGGAAAAGGGCATTGACCTGGTACATGACCTTTTCAGAAAGAAAACCCAGAGCGACAAAAGCTGAAATTAAGGTGCAATTCTTATCCTTATTTAAAACTCCAGACGCTAAACACCTAGCCACAAAGAAGCTCAAAACTAGTTCACAGAAGCCAGGAGAATCCGTTTGCGACTACGACAAGCGATGGAAAGATTTACTGAGCCAATTGGATTACGTTATTGATGAACAATTACTAATTCAATGGTTTCTTGCAAAATTACCGCCAAAAGTACGTCGACATATTAGCCTGGAGACGTTCAAAACATATGAGGATGCGCTAACAAAGGCTCTGCAGGTTGAAATGGACGAAGATATACCTGCATATCCCACAGACCACAGATTGGAACAACAACTAGAAAATGTACAGAAGTCTCTGAAGGAGCTATGTCTCAAAAACTAGGAGATCTGGTGCACTAAATGCTCAACCAATGGTCACTCAAAAGATAATTGTCGACATGAATATAGTCGACAAGACGTCCATTTTATACAGACCAAATCGTTTTGCAAAATTTTCCTGGAACACGGGGAGAATTCTACAACTGACTTCCCATTTAATATGAAGAACGGTAAGGCTTCCTGGTGTGCCATTTACGAAACCAAAAGTCACAACACCGTCGACTGTCAATTAAACCTCGAGAATCGATAGAACTATCACGCGGTATACCAAACAACTACAGTAGCGCAACAAAATGAGAAAAACAACACAGCAACCAACCAGAATGGACAAAGACATGATGGCCAACGTTATGATCGCCAGTATGATAATTGACGCCAAGGGTACGGAGTAAGAGGTCGATTCGTCGGGAATCACGACATACGACCGCATCGACCCACCTAGTGCTTCATATGTCACAAAGAAGGTCATCGATACGCCGACTGTCCATATAAGGACAGGACTGATCTTAAATTCTGTAACCACTGTGGAGTAGGAAATCACTCACTTGAGGATTGTCCTACTATGTTAGAGAAAATTAATAACAAGAAGAATGTTAATGTCTTGTCTTGTGTCCAAAATCATGATGTATTAACTACTAAAAATCTACATATGGTCACGCGACAAGGCACAAAAACAGGCCCTGATAACCCTCAGATTAGTAAGATTAAAGACACAATTGCTTATCCTGATCCTATAAAGGAAAAACAAACATATCAAGACGCTGCCCACATATTCTGTGACATTTCACGACAGGAAGACCTCGTTAACAGTCGACCCACCACAATACATCAATTAATCCAACTGGTTCAAACAGACAAATCAGTATCTCAGTTTACAGACTTATTGCATGAAATAAAAAGCACCAACACTGAAAAACAAACTAAAAATATATGCAGCCTGAACCAAAAAGACAAAAGCGATTCCGACCCACTTGTGGACTTGGAAATCGAAGGTTACCATGTCCGACAAGTAGTGCTCGACTTCGGGTCACAGGTGAATATCATGACCCAGGATACATGGGAACAAATGGGCAAACCTCGACTCTACGAGCCAGGCATTTAACTAAAACTCGTCGACCAAGGCCTCATTGAACCCATTGGGGTTTGGAAAAATGTCAACACGACCATCAAAGGAATCTCGACCAAGGTTGATTTTGAAATTATTGACCCAAAAGAAGGATCAAGCTCCTTCCCAGCACTAGTCGGTCGACCTTGGGGATGGAAGATGAAAGCATCCATATCCTTAGACAAGGAATGAATCAAGTTAAAAGGGAATGGTCAAAAAGTCATTGTACCAATTCATCCATCCCAAGGAGAGCCTTGGACGGAACCTATTGACGAGGAAGTCGACGTCAGACAACTTTACCAGATCAACAACAATACAGACTACACCGAATCCAACATCTATGGAGAACTTAACTTAGGTAACCAAGACTCAATTGGTTATAACTCAGATGCTGAATTATATGACTGGGAAATAGAAAATTACGAAACACAAGCAAGAGGGTGCTAGACTATACAAAAAGTACAAAAAAAACCCACCCAACAGTGCTTCATAGTTTCAGCTATTCCCAAAATATTTGACAAGAAAATCAGGGAACGACCTACCTTACAACCAACCAACTTAAAAACTCCACAACTACCCAGGTATAAGGAGAGAGAATCCCTAGTCCTACACGTTGAACAAGTATCTAAAAATATTGGAGAACATGGTCGACTTCAAAGCTTAGTTGAAATGTTTACAGGTCAAGCAGCTAGATGGTGGGATACCCATCAGACAAAACTACAGACCTGGACAACTGCCTCAACCTACTTTGTAGAGAGGTTTGGTGGGAAGAAGCTAACCCAGCAATCCCAAATCCCTATTTTTACCCAAGGTCAAAACCCAAAAGAACATATCAAGACTTGTGAAAAGGAGTGGAGAAGACTTGGCTATAAAGATGAAAGAGCTTGTCCACATTTGTTCCCTTCAACCCTAGCTGAATTACCCACTAAATGGTATAAGATGGAGGAAGCTAGAGGTGAAACTTTCTTCTGGCATGAACTCAGGGAAAATTTTATCAAAGACTTCAACTTCATACCTCAAGATGAAAAATTAGTTGAAACAGCACAGAAAATCAAACAGTTTGTTCAAACGATCGAAAATCAACCCTCCCAGGACCATCGACAAATCAAGGACTGTAACAGTATACAAACCAAGTCGACACCCCAGTCGACCCGTCTACAATTAGAAAATGAACATACCGAAGGCAAGAGCTTCAGATGGAAATCTAACCACGTGGAAACAACAAAACCTATCTACTCAATCCTGAAGGTCGCGACCACCGACAAACCAGACCTCGACAGAATGATTGCAGCCGACTTCCCTGCCACATTCTCACAGTTCAAAGAAGGTAGTCGGCCGATTAATGAAAATAAGGCACCAGAGTGGTTAGATGCCAAGGTAAAAACTAAAGAGGTCGACATTTCAACCGATGACCGACCAAAAATAGCAAAGATTGGTGACTATTGGAACGGACAACAGACCATCGAAATAATGAACTTACTTAGAGAATTCCAAGATGTCTTTGCTAAGGACTATAAAGACTTAAAAGGATTAGTACAAGAAATGGGAAAAATAAAAATAGATACTAAACCTAATATCCGACCTGTCAAGAAACGACCTTCCAAACTTGCTCACAAGTACAAGGAAATAGTTAAAAAGGAAATCGACAATATGTTAGTAGCAGGGATCATTTACCCTATCGACCAGTCAAAATGGGCAAGTCCCATGGTCGTTCAGCCCAAGAAACACGACCCGACAAGATTACGAATCTGTGTCGACTTTAGGGAACTCAACAAAGTAACATTGACAGATCCATTCCCTACCCCTTATGCAGATGAAATTTTGAATGAATTTGCAGGACATGAATGTTACTCATTCACAGATGGATTCTCAGGTTGTAACCAAGTACCCATAGCTAAAGCAGACCAAAAGAAGACAACATTTGTGTGTGAATTTGGTTCCTTTACTTACACAGTTATGCCTTTTGGGTTAAAGAATGCACCTACAGTGTTTTCCTGAATTGTTGTCAAGACATTCCAAAAGTATATCTATAATACTATGGTAGTATACTTCGACGACTGGACAATATACTCCACCTTAAAAGATCACTGCACATGGCTCCGACTTATGCTGGAAAGATGCCGACAGATCCAACTTTCCTTGAACATTAAGAAATGTATCTTTATGACTCCCATAGGCATACTCTTAGGGCATATTGTATGTAAATATGGTATCAAAGTCGACTTTGCCAAGATTAAAATTATCCTCAACTTGAAACCACCGGTAAACCCCAAACAAGTTAGGGTATTACTTGGCCATACAGGTTACTACAGGAAATTTATCAGACATTATTTAGATATGACCTATCCTCTTGGAGAACTACTAAAGGAAGATCAAGAGTTCAAGTGGACAGAGGAATGCCAGATCTCCTTCGACAAACTAAAAAGAAAATTAGTTGAAGCCCCCATTCTAAAATTTCCAAACTGGTCGACCAAATTTCATGTACATATTGATGCATCAGGAATAGCAATAGGAACAATTCTCACTCAACCAAGGGAGGATGGGATGGATTACCCTATAGTTTACAGTAGTCAAAAATTGAATAAGGCTGAAAGAAACTACTCGACCATAGAAAGGGAAGCCCTAGGGATGGTCTTTGCCCTACAGAAGTATTGACATTACCTTTTAGCCAATCCCTTCATATTCTATACCGACCATCAAGCACTCAAGTACCTTGTCAATAAACCACTCCATCATGGCATAATTTGTCGATGGCTACTTCTCTTTCAAGAATTTGAATTTGAAGTTGTTGTCCGACCAGGAAAGCTAAATGTTGGGCCCGACCATTTATCCCGTATAGACATAGGGGAGGAACCGACAGGAGTCGACGACGACTTACCAGATGCACACTTATGCCGCATAGAAGAAGTGCCAGCAGAACTAGAGTAAATTTCTAATTTCTTAGAGACCGTCCAGGCACCAGAAGGTATGAATACCAAGAAAAAACAAATCTCAGCTATAAAGGCTGCACCATACAGCCTCATCAATGGATTTTTATATAAAATGGGACTCAACGACATTCTTAGGAGGTGTGTACTCGAACATGAGCGAGACCAGATCATGCATGAAGCACATTATGGACCTGCAGGAGGACATTTCCAAGTAGACAAAACTGCAAAGAAAATCCAACAGTCAGGATTATGGTGGTCGACACTCCACAAAGATTGCAAAACTTTGGTTAGTCGATGTGACAGATGTCAACGACTTGGTCGACCTCTGCCGAGCACAGAAGTGCCCTTGATGTCTGTAAACCCTAGTCTCACATTCAAGATCTGGGCTATAGACTTCATAGGAGCATTTTCTATCCCAGCAAAAAGATCAGGTGCAAGATATATTATCACTGCAGTAGAATATGTCACTAAATGGGCCGAAGCTGAACCTGTCGATACATGTTCGAGTGAGGTAGCCACTAAGTTTATCTATGAAAACATCATTACTAGATTTGGATGCCCACTGACATTGATTAGTGACCAGGGGACACATTTTATCAACAAAACTATCAAAAACTTGACCGACCAGTTTCACATCGACCACCGACGTAGTACAACATATCACCCATAGTCGAACGGCGTGATTGAAGCTTTCAATAAAACATTAAGAAAAGGCTTAACCAAAATATGCAATACCGACAAAGACGACTGGGACGAGAAAATCCTTGTAGTCCTATGGGTGTACAGGATAGCCTATAAAAGGTCGACCAATCAAACCCCCTTTCGACTAGTCTACGGACATGAAGCAGTCGTACCCCTACATTTCTGACAGCAGACACCTATTATGGCACAACTACTACATGTCAATGTCGAACATGCAAGAAAATATCGACTCTTTCAACTTAGCAAGATAGAAGAACACAGACTCATGGCTATACAACACCAGGAAATTCAGAAGCAACAACAGAAATCCTGGCACGACCGCAACATCAAAAACAAAAACCTATTAGTCAGCGACCTTGCCTTACTCTATAATAGTCAAGTCAAAGGAAAACCCAAGAAACTCCACACATAATGGATGGGACCTTACGTGGTCAAATAAATACATCCCAATGGATCAGTCCGACTAAGGACGCTACAGGGACTAGTATTTCACAAGCTTGTTAACGGAGCCTGAATCAAACGTTAAAAAAAAAAACAAAAAAAAAATCATATAACGACCTTAACTGGCAACCAAAACCCATAAAAAGCTAAAAATTCCAAAATAAAGCAATATACCCGACACAACAAAACATGAAAGGAACTCACTACTTCGACAACAAACATCATCATCTTCAACCATCTTCATCAACTAGTCTGGTCGACCATTCTCAGCACTGACACCGATCGATGACCTCGAAAGTCCCATCACGCATTTATGACCTCGAGCACCGAAGGCAGGCCACCATTACTTCCCGCTCACGTCTTGCAGCTAGAACGTCAAGTTCGCCATTAATACATCCATCGCAACATGCCACCACACTCTCGCCTATAAATACTGGACTGTCGAAGGGTCATTCACCACACCCTTTATACACAGAGCATCCACATACTCAGTCGACCAAAAGCCAAGAAACCTGTAATAACCCTGACCAAACCGACACCATGGCCCCCAAACTAACCCGAGCATCGACCAAAGCCAAAGAGCTCCAGGCTGCGGATACACCCTTGGTCCGTAGGTTAAAAAACATCAAGAACGCCAAAGTACAGGAGGGCCAATGGTAGAAAATCTGGACTGAGATCCAAGAGTGGGCCTTCGTTGACAAGAAAATGACCCAGGCCGCTGAAAAAGTCCGACGGAGCACCATCTTTAACTATCCCAACGCACCCCTGATGGCCAACTTTGGTGGAACAAAAGAAGCGGCCGTAAAATTCATTATCAATCGATACCACAACGGTTGGTTCTACTTCGACGAACCGATCGACATTACCAGGGATGTCATCTCAAAACTTACTGGTCTATCTAACCAAGGAAACCCTGTACCAATTGGAATTAAGGAAGGCTTGGTCCAAGAACTCACAGGATCACCATCCGGGAAAAATTCCAAAGGGTTGATGATTGAGCAGATTGCAACTCAAACGCCACAGATTGTGGCTAAAATCATTTCCATCACACTTACCTTAGCAGGTCGGAGCAGCGACCTCAAATTAGAAATGCTGGAGGCCGTCGACACAATCACCACCGACGGTCGAATCTACCGATGGGGAGATTATGTCACCGACATGATCAAAACTGTCTGTGAACGATGTCAAGAGACGAGAGTGTTGAAATATTGTAACTTCGAAGAATATTCTATATGTATCTTTTTGTGGTCCCCTATGGTCCTACCGGGAGAACCACTTGTATTACATTGTACCCCGATGCTCCTAATCGGAAGAACTAATAAGAGTCATAAGGTAGTCCCCTCTAATTGTAAAGGTGGGTCATCAGCACCCCAGTGTGGTTACTTGAGCCTACATGTGTAACTCGAGCCTACATGAGTTAACTTAAGCCGACATGTCAAATGAGAGTTAACTTAAGTGAATGGATGAATATAAATAGAGGTGTAGTGCTCCTCATTTGGGACACACACTCTCACTTGTATAGCGCATTAGTAGAGAAGAGAAGTAGCTGGAGAAGGAGGAGGATCATGCTTTGATCTCCTTGCTGGTTTTATCTTTTACCTTTTGGGGCATCTATATTGAGGAAGCTTTTGTTGGGTTTTTCCCTTTAGGGTTTTCCCAGGATAAATCTTTGTGTTCCTTTTGTATGGTTGTGCTTGTCTATCTCTCAGTGATCCTGTTTATATGCTTTTTGTTATGAAAAATGAAATGAAATACTAATGTCTTAGCTAAGAATATAAAAATTTAACATGGTATCAGAGCTAACCTAAGAAGAAGACATTGTGCAGCTATAGAAGCTAGGGCTTCTTAATTTTTGGGTCTCTCTCCACAATCCATCAGCAAAAGTATGCTAGGATGACTCTCCATTGAAGGGCGCATCTTTCTGTCGAAGCGGAATTCAATTCCGAGCATTTTCAGTTTTCGATGTGGAAATTAGGGCTTTCTATAGAAGAGGAATTTTTGACTGAGACAAGCATAGTATTTTTCTCCTCATCAAAACCGAAGTTTAGAGACCTGTATCAAGAAATTTGGTTGGGTGAAACTCTGGGAAAGTCAAACCCTAGTTTGACCCTGAGCTAGAAAAACCCTAAATACTAAAACTGCTACGTTTTGGTACATTCGCTATATTCTGAGATTGGTGAAGGACCAGGAGCTAAACATTATAGGGGCCAAAGATAAAATCCTTATGAATATTGTGTCCAAAATTCATCCTCAAATTCGCTGTATTCCAGGAGATATGTTCTCTCCACGTTAGGGTTTCAGCCTCTTCCAGAATTCATCCCTAAACAGGACACCTGAGGAGAATTTCAATATCTTGGGATACAGAGGTCCAAATGGAATTCCTGAAGATTTTCCAAAACACGAACGGAGTGAAATTTCGGTGGTCCAAATATCAGACTCAAAAGATGAACCAGTGACACATGGCATGCCGTACAACTTCGTTGTTTTGAACAGTCCTGTAACAGGTCACCTTGGGAAAAAGATCATAAATCCCAAATGGTCAAACCAATTCTGATGAAACCTATGGTGTTGGATCAGGGACAGGAGAGGTTACCTCAGTACAAAATTTCAGACATATAGGAGCATAAATTTTGGAGATATCATAGAAACAGTAACATGCATTTCTGCAGAAGAAATTGGAAAATTAGGGCTTCCTGTTTCGGGAGCTTCCATCCACTGTTTTCAGAAATGGAGTACATTGGACGGCTCCATTCGAAGAGATATATCTGTCTATCCAATCAGATCTGAAATATTCCAAGTTTTGAAATTAGGGTTTCTGTGACAAACCCTAGATCAGCCAGCTCCAGAACCAGGACGGACACCTCAAATCGGTAAGATCTAA
>LPNX010032269.1:195982-247954 GCA_001517045.1 Pseudotsuga menziesii
ATACCTCGGTCCTCGACAATGAAGAGGGATTGTATCATCCTGGGACATCTGTCCATAATAGATCCGGTGACCTCGGTCATCGAGAACGTGATGGGATTGTATCATCCCCGGACACTTGTCCTAAAGTGATCCGGAGACCTCGATCCTTGAGAATGAAGAGGGATTGTATCATCCCAGGACATCTGTCCATAATAGATCTGGTGACCTCAGTCATCGAGAACGTGATGGGATTGTATCATCCCTGGACACTTGTCCTAAAGTGATCCAGAGACTTCGGTTTTCGAGAATGTGGCAGGATTGCATCATCCTTGGACGTAAGTCCTAAAGTGATAGGGAGTGATTATCCCGTAATTGTATCCGGTGACTTCGGTCGTCGAGAATGTGGTAGGATTGCATCATCCTTGGACTCAAGTCCTAAAGTGATAGGGAGTGATTATCCCGTAATTGTATTCGGTGACTTCGGTTGTCGAGAATGTGGTAGGATTGCATAATCCTTGGACTCAAGTCCTAAAGTGATAGGGAGTGATTATCTCGTAATTGTATCTGGTGACTTTGGTCATCGAGAATGTGGTAGGATTGCATCATCCTTGGACTCAAGTCCTAAAGTGATAGGGAGTGATTATCCCGTAATTGTATCCGATGACTTTGGTCGTCGAGAATGTGGTAGGATTGCATCATCCTTGGACATAGTCCTAAAGTGATAGGGACTGATTCTCCCGTAATCAATCCGGTAACTTCGGTTGTCGAGAATGTGGTGGGATTGTATCATCCCTGGACTTTAAGTCCAAAAGTGATCCGAAGACTTTTTGTCTTTGAGTTGTGGATTGCAAGTTGTTGCTGATGATGATGCCGTACTGATTGAAAGATCAGAGTATGATGATGATGACATTCTGATCGAAAGATCAGAGTATGTTGATGATGTTTCTGATCGAAAGATCAGAGTATGATGATGATGTTTCTATTTTGAGGATGTTTCTAATCGAAAGATCAGAGTATGATGATGATGTTTCTAATCGAAAGATCAGAATGTGATGATGATTATAATCGACAAATCAGAATATGACGATGATGATGTTGCTGCTGATCGAAAGGGAAAAGTGTTGATGATGATATTGCTGATCGAGAGGTCAAAGTACTGAAGATGTTGATGTTGATCGAAAGGTCAAGATGCTGAAGATGTTGTTGCTAATCGAAAAGTCAAAGTGATGAAAATGTTGCTGATCGAAAGGTCAAAATGCTGAAGATGTTGATGCTGATCGAAAAATTCAAAGTGCTAAAGATGTTGCTGATCGAAAGGTCAAAATGCTGAAGATGTTGTTACTGATTGAACAGTCAAAGTGCTGAAGATGTTGCTGATCGAAAGGTCCAAATGCTGAAGATGTCGTTGCTAATTGAAAGATCAAAATGCTGAAGATGTTGCTGATCAAAGACTGAAGATGTTGCTAATGATGAAGACTGAAGATTGAAGATGAAGACTACATGATGTTGAAAAGCTTCCAATGATTTATAGATGTGTTACCCTGCTGATGTTGATGATGTCCCCTATCTCTACTCTTGTTGTTGTTGATGTTGCTGTAGAATACCCTTCTCGTTAAGGGGGAGTGTTGAAATATTGTAACTTTGAAGAATATTCTATATGTATCTTTTTGTGTTCCTCGATGGTCCTACCGGGAGAAACACTTGTATTACATTGTACCCTGATGCTCCTAATCAGAAGAACTAATAAGAGTCATGAGGTAGTCCCCTCTAATTGTAAAGGTGGGTCATCAGCACCCCAGTGTGGTTACTTGAGCCTACATGTGTAACTCGAGCCTACGTGAGTTAACTTAAGCCGACATGTCAAATGAGAGTTAACTTAAGTGAACGAATGAATATAAATAGAGGTGTAGTGCTCCTCATTTGGTACACACACTCTCACTTGTATAACGCATTAGTGGAGAAGAGAAGTAGCTGGAGAAGGAGGAGGATCAGGCTTTGATATCCTTGCTGGTTTTATCTTTTACCTTTTGGGGCATCTATATTGAGGAAGCTTTTGCTGGGTTTTGCCCTTTAGGGTTTTCCCAGGATAAATCTTTGTGTTCCTTTTGTATGGTTGTGCTTGTCTATGTCTCAGTGATCCTGCTTATATGCTTTTTGTTATGAAAAATGAAATGAAATACTAATGTCTTAGCTAAGAATATAAAAATTTAACAGGGAGGAATCATCAAGTTCCTCTCTCTCATCCTCTGGATCGTCATGTATCACATCTGCCCCGAAGGAAGTCCAGTCTTCTGGGAACCAACAAAATTCGACATGAACAGGTTTAAACCCTTCTCATAGAAAGGAACCCCACATGAGCTGTAGCAAGGGAAAGTGTTTCTGGAAAATTGGTTCCAACAGTTGAAAATTTGCACAAGTAGATGGAGGGTGCCCCAGAACATCAGACGAAATCTACCGGTGAACTCCCACATACAGTTGGAGATTGACCATACGGTGGTCTGGTACATGCAAGGCGAGAACCCCAAGGCCAATTCCCTCGACTACTATCCGTCTGTCGACCAAATCTTCTGGGAATTGACTCGACAGGCGAAGACAAGAATAACAATACCCGAGGCAGTGAAACAGGTCGACTTTTCAATCGTCGAGCCACTCACTGACCAAGAGAAAGAGGAAGACTATGAGCTCAACCTCTACATAAGTACATTTGTGTCGGAGGACACCTCGGTCGAGCCCACTGGTCGGGTACACATAACCATCAAGCCTCCGACCGAACAGCGAGTCGACCCCCAGCCGACGGAACCACAACCACAGTAGCAAACAACTTCCCCGGGCCCAGTAAGTGCCGCCCCAACACAAGTACCAACGGGTGAAGTCAAGCTCGCCAACCCCGAGTATGCTCTATCAAAAGACATCATCAAGAAATTGGCCAAGGAGATAGCTGCCGCCAGAAAGAAAATCAAAGCCCAAAAAGTACAACAAGGCAAAGGTAAACACAAGCTTATCATTGATGAGTCGACTGATGATGAAGAGGAGCTAGTAGCTGCAGTCGTCGACATTGTAGAGGATGCCGCTGCAAAAAAAGTACCAGTTGAAACTCAGTTTCAACGATTTCTCGAAGCAGGAGCACCGAAAGGTCGACTAAAGAAGGCCAAAATAATGACAACGCCTAAAGACGTCATCGATCTTGTGTCGAGGCCCCCAACCCCATCACCAACACCAGTAGTCGAGGAGCAAGCACCGGCACAGTAGTCGGTCAGCCCCCTCGACCTATATCAACAAGCAATCCCAGAGACAGTGAAGGCCAAGTTTGACAAAGACACCGAGCTCAAAGCTTTCTTTGAGACGCTACCTGAGCTGTTTCAGTCGACTCAAAAAATTCAAACAACAACTCCTCTCTATGCCAGCAAAAAGATCTATGCATACACCACGTCGACATTCACCCGAACCAACCAAGAAGGCGATGTGATTGGAGAAACACAGTCTATCATAGAGCCAATCGACCCCAAAACCCAGAACGACCTACCCACTACACCACCAGAAGTAGATATCTCTTCCGGCAAAAGCCCACAACACACTCCGACCAACCCTGCTACCCCTGCCCATTCCCGTACTCCTTCGCCACTGCCACCATCACCACCCCCCCCACCAACACCGGATTCACAGACAAACCTTTCACAACCACCTACATCCTCAGCCGGAAGTGGTCATACCACCTCCCCCACCAGAAAAACCATCGACTTCCATTCCACCAACCACAGACCCACCCTCAACTGCTGCAGGTAACCAGGAGCCAGAGGCAGACAAGCACAAGAAGAAGAAACAACATCATACAAAAAATTCCAGCCTACGGATCAGCTTAAGGGATGCAAGTTCCTTGACCGACATAGAGGTCGGCCAACTCCTTAAAACCTTGGCCAAAGAAGCAAAGACAAGGACGGTACGGAAAAGTAAAGAGCTCACAGACAAAAATACAGAAGCAGTCGAGTTTCTCGGCAAATGCAGAGCTCTAGCTCAGTCCGTGATACCAGGCCCTATCGAAGTCGACACAGATTGACCACTTGAAAGAGCATATCAGCTCTTCGAGACCATGGTATCGACCGTCCAAGCTTGTCTCCAAGAAACCAAGGAAGAACAGAAGGAAGAGACTGCCCGACTGCTCCTGGCCCAGCACACTACCTTCTCGGAAGCATACAAAGTTCTACAAGACCATATGGAAGAATCCATTGTCACCGAGGAAGTCTTAAGAGACTGGCCTAATCACTATGGGTAGGTCTATCAGCAGACACGGCATACGCGTCAAGGCATTCAGGCTTTGGAGGGCCAGAAGATGACAGAGGCAAAACTTAGGTAGACAATAGAAGAACAGATCATGCTAGAGACCAACAAACTGTAGAAGCTAGAATGGGAAGCACATCAGTGGGTACAACAGGCTCTCCCCAACTTAGAGAAAGTCGACATCATCTGCCCACAGATGAAACGACTCATTGACGCAGCAGAAGAGCAGAACCAGTCCTTGGGCCCCAACATGGAAAAGATTGCAGAAGTACCCATTTCAGAGAAGATGTCGGTCCTATCAAGTCTAACTACACTAACTATCGACATCCAGAAAGCTTTACAGAGTTGGACATATTTTCAGCATCACCTTGCCATCACAGCTCCGGCCATAGTCAAGATCTGCGTCCAGAGAAGACCGACCATCCGTCTACACAGTCCACCACAATAGCATTTGAAGAACCTCACCAACATTTTTTGTACCTCCCTGTTTCTTTGGGACGAAGAAACGTTTTGTTCGTCGGGGTGATGTAGAAGGAGCAAGTCGACAAATTCGACTTGAACGAGGTCCGACTTAGTCGATCAGCCGACTAAGTCGATGGACCGACTTAGTCGATCAACCGACTAAGTCGATGGACCGACTTAGTCGATCAGTCGACTAAGTTGAGGGGACGACTTAGTCGATCAGCCGATTAAGTCGGTCGGCCGACTAACTAGAAGATTAGGTCGGCTAAACTAACAGTCGTGTCGGTTCACCGAACCGATAGGTAGTTATTTTGTAACTGTTTGTAAATTGTATATATTAGGCTATTGAGCCAAACGAGAACTCAATTCAGTTCTCTGCCTTGTATGAACTCATTGTAATATAATCTATTATTTCTATCTGTTCTTATCTCTTGTCTCTGTGTTATATTTATATGTTTTAGTATGTATTATTAGTAACCTTATGTGATCTATGAGATTACAACAATATGCATGTGGACTTTCTTGAACAACATTGCATTAGAGTAGAGATGTCGATGCCATTAACATTACACTTGTAGAAGTGCTGGTGTTGGTCGACTGATTTGGGCTTTTCCTTCCTTTGTCATATTGTTTCTTCCTGCACTCATATGCATAACGACCAAAATTCTTATAGTAATGACATTGAATTTATTATTTATCAAACCTATGGCCACTTGGCTAACTTGAATTCTGATTATCTCCTCTACCACCAACATTTGCAGGACTTCTGCCTCATCCTCCTCTGGAAGAGATTCTTCCATTGCCTCTGAAGTTGTTTCTCCCCCTGCCTCTACCACGGCTTATGGATTACTGTGTTGTGAATGCACCTTCCAATGATGTATGTGTTCTGTTGAGCCTGTGTTCATGATTGATGAGTGAAGCTTGCAGCTCATCAATTGTAAATGTCAACATTCCTGGGTGTTCTTCCAAGGTCACGACCAAGTTTTCAAATCTTGGGGGAAGATTTCTGAGAATTTTTTCAACCACCCTTTGGTATTCTATGGCTTCTCCATGATATTTCAGTTGGTTTATCAAACCAACAACTCTGGTGTAGAATGTGTCTATATTCTCTGAATCTTTCATGGACAGAGATTCAAAATATCTTCTCAGAATCTGCAACTTGAAAGTCTTTACCTTTCCCAAACCTTGATAGGAGGTCTCCAATGTATCCCATGCATGCTTAGCATTATTTTTTGCTACTATTCTTGGGAGTATGCTTTCATGCATAGCTTGATGTATGTGGAACAGAGCCTTTCCATCTTTCTTTCTCTGTTCTCTCAAGACATCGTTCTTAGCCTGTGTGAGATTGTTATATGTTGTCATGTCTGCTGGTTCTGCATAACCATGTTGGACTATCTCCCAGACATCTTGACCCCTAAACAAAGCCTTCATAGCTACAGATCAATATTCATAATTCTTTCCTGTAAAAATTGGAGTTTGCAATCAACCAAAAGTGGAAGCCATTTTTAATTTTTTAATTAACTTTCCTTAGAAAATTATTTTTCCACTTTTTAAGACAAGATTTATTTCGTAAACCTTGCTCTGATACCAGTTAGCCAAAACTTAGTCGACTAAACTTGAGTTTACTGCTTAGTTAAATAAAATTTAGTTTTCACACCGACCTCTTTTTCTTTTGTTTACTTGTCTGGTGAAACTTGTCTAACTACCGACTAAACAAGTTTCTAAATTTACTTCTACTTGTCAGTTCTACCGACTGGTTTTACTTTGACAACTTGTCGGTAGCTTCAGTTCGACCACTAGTCGATTGACCTCTTTGACCACTAGTCAGCTTATCACTACAACCACTGGTAGGCTAACCTCTTTGACCACTAGTCGACTTACTCAACTGACCTTGTCGGTTCACTTACTTTGGTCTAGATTTAGTCGAAATATACGGAGTATATTTCTTAGTCTAAAAGACCTAAGAAATTACAAATGTTTTTCACCTCTGAGTAAGATGAAGTAAAAATCAACACATTAAGAATTCAACATATCTTACAAAACATATACCCAAATATTTAGGAAGACTTGAGTCGACCACTATGCTGTAAAACCTGGAACTTTCACGGAGTGAGAAATTTATGGGTTATTGTTCTTTCACTCAACTATAATTGTAAAAGACATTTACACAAGTAAATCTAGACATATTGTGCGGCTAAATAAACATGCATTCAACCATAAACTATTTCCTATATATAACTTGTGCTTAAATAACAAAGGTATTACAAACTTGTCGATCCAAACTTGTCAGCTCATTGACTAATCCTTTTACAGATCTTCGACTCTTCGACTGAATCACATACACAGAAGCTTGAGCTTCAACTTCTCTTTCTCTCTTTTTCTCACCGTGGAGTTCTCTCTACTGTCTAAATTGATTTACAAATTTCTTCTTCTATTTATTGGCAACTTGAAAAATTGCTTCTACATGAATCGACTGACTCACCCTTAAAGATGGTAAGAACTATCTATCTAACAAATTAGCTTCAGAAATTAATTCGACTGGTTTACATTGCTGAATCGTGGACTCTTCCCTCTTGTCAAAATGATCGACAAGATCTTGACTTATATAGACTCTGACAAAGTCGGCTGAGAGTCAGGTATGGATCTATGAGTGATTAATGTTTCCAACACTTGTTGAGATAATCCAAGGCCTTTAGAGTCTCGTTCGGAATTGTTGTGATTATTGATTCCTATAATCAGTTGGGATGGATGAGAAGCATTAGGGTTTTTGATTCTCACCGGATCTTCTCCATATATGCGCCAATCGCATCAAGTTCCTGGCGCATAAAGATCCAAGAACTTAATGGCCACCACTTCGTTTAAAGCGAGGCACTTTTCCTTAAACAAATTCGCACTCCCACCCCTTCGAATTTCGCACATGATTTCATATTCTTCCTGCTAAACCAGATAGCATTTGTGGTCATTTTTTCTGTCGTCCAGCTTTCGTCCCGAATGAATTGTCTTCTATGTAAATATTCGCAAACAAGAAAAACTTGGTTTCTTTTCCATGGCCGCTGCAGGTTTAATTCGATAGAGCAGTACAATTCACAGAGATGTAGCATTAATGCAGACAATGGACAAAATTATTATCAACAAGTTGGAATCCGACATGTTTCTTCGATGTGCAACTGTAAATTAGAAATATGTTGTCCCGTGCTTAGATTTGATAGTCATAAGGGCCTTTAAGGTTGACCCGTGGAGGTGAATGTAAAGCCAGAGATATATATTTTATACATTTCTTATAGGAGATTCCATTTAACTTATCCAGGTTTCAAGAAAATCTAATACCACATCAGTTGGACACCATATGAATTTGGTGAGGAAGAGGAATTCAGACTGTAAAGCTCCTATACCTGTAAAAAGGAATATGTAATGTAAACTATCTAACGACACCTAGATGAGGGTGTAGTTCCAAACCACAAAAGATAAAAGTGTTTTAAAATGTTCTTCCAATTACATCTAGAATTTGGACATTATTCCATTCTTTGAACTACAAGCCGTACCAAATATTTTCATTAAAATATTGAAATATCGATAAAAATGTTTTAAAATGTTATTCCATTCTTCCGAACTACAAGCTATATCAAATATTTCCATTAAAATGTTGAAATCTTAATGACCTTTTTTAGTTAGGTCTTAAGTTGTATTAAGAAAGTTTCCAATTAATTTTTATTTGGAAACAAGGTTCGAGTCTCTCTTAAAAAGTTTAGTAGTTTTGCTTATCTCTAAAGGTATTCCATCTTATAGCCTTTTCCATGTTTCTTTGATACATCTCAACCCATTGAAATGGCTAATGGCATTATCCACGAAATTAATAAAATATTTAGAAAATTGACATTTTAACTTGAGGGCTGAACCCATTGAAATGGCTAATGGCATTATCCACGAAATTAATAAAATATTTAGAAAATTGACATTTTAACTTGAGGGCTGATAGTTGAGAGAGTGAAATATAAAGACAAATATTGGTGATTAGGGGTTTAGAGAGAGAAAGAGAGAGAGTGGGGCTTAGGGATTTAGAGAGAGAGAGAGAGAGAGAGGAAATATATAATAAAAAAAGTCTTGTATTGTATAGAAGATTCCCATATAAAATTTGCACCTGTTTGAGTCGGGGTTGGGCGAGAGAAGAGGTTGTTGGGTTCAGCAGGTAACTTAGATACTTAGGCGGGTGAGGAGCGGTAAAGGGCAGATGTTTGTCTGAATTAAACCATCTATGTGGCAAGGGTATTACGTAACGTGGGACCTACCTACCAGGCACAGAGTGGTGGAGTTTATGGCTACGCATCGAACATACCATAGAATACTTGAGTATCCATATGGGAAAATAGAAAACTAAGAAAGACAATATAGAAACTAAGTTGTAGAATTTGAAGAATAATTAAGATAAACTTGCTTCAAATTTAGAGATGCACTACAACACCATTATGGGTTTTGCTAGATGTTCACAATAGACTAGATAGGTTTTCCCATTTCTTTAGTTGCATTGATGAAGGAGCATTTATCGATAAAGATAAGATATAACAAACAACCTTTGCTTTCAATGAGCACAAAAGAAATCAAGAGGACTAGGGAGAGAGAAAAAAAAAAAAAAAAAAACCAATGAAAGAAGTAATGATTTATGATAGTTGGAAAAATCAAACTTCAGCTTCAACTATTCGATTATTCAATTATTAGCTTACACACATTGATGATACAACTATTAGCTTAACTTCAACTCTAATAATAACTTTTACATGAGTTGTAATTGTCAATATATGAACTTTTAAATTAACTATTAGATATAACTATCAACTTAACTCCAATGATCATACAACTATGAGTCTAACTTCAACTATGAGATTAACTACCATAAATTAAGTGATTGTTATATTAGCTTAACTATTAAATACAAGTAATTAATACATTAGTAACAAAAAAACATTATCAATATATATTAATCTTAGTAAGATGATTATTGCTAATATAAATAACATACGTATCCATATGTTTTTAGTATTTAGTATTGGAATAAAACAAACGACAAAATGTTAAATGTGACATTGCATCCGTCATCATTAATTATTTTAATTAGAGACCTTTCAATCATTAGATTCAACTTAGCTTCAACTTTGTAAAAAGTAGGACACTTCCAATCTTTACATTCCATAATGCATCTGGTTACATCACGAACGAGCTTAATTTCACATTACAAAATTCCAAAGTATATCTAATTTTTGGGCCATACGTTTTAATCTACCGTGTATAATTTCTGGTGAAATGAAGGATTCAATCACGCGTCAATTTCAACTTATGCATCATGTATGATTTAATCAAGGATTTCGGTTGGAATGTTGCTGCGTTGACTTTTCCGTGATAAGTCACGTTAAACCAAAAAATCTTCACGGGCCGGCTGCCGAACGCTTAAGCGAGACTGATATTATTTGATCCAATGAGAGGGAAATGTTTACTTTCGTGAATTATATTTTATTTGTTTAATTCCTGCTGAACACAATATTTTAATTCGTCTTCAATATTTGCCCAAAACATTAATGTCCGTTGTGTAGTTTATGTGGTGCAATGAACACTCGCAAAGATAACGCGTCAAAGTTCAACTCATGGGTGGCCACGTTAATACGAGAAAGATACATGCACAGTCTGGCCGGACCGAGATTGCAACGTTTAAAAGATATATAACAGAAGCAAATCAGCGTTCAGGATCTGTTAACTCACTATCTGCCCCGTTGTGAATTCTTTGGAAAATTGAAAAATTAGTGCAACAATGTCAAAAATCAGTTTTGGCAAATCGGCTGGCTGGGTGGCTGTAATACTGTTCTCCCGTTTATTGACTGTTATTGCCCAACCAGGTGATTATTTCTTTGTATAAACCATTCATGTGGACAAAGTTACCGGATATGTTGAGTTTTGCTTATTTTTGAATCATCCTTGAAATTTCCTTCTTTGCTCAGTGATAGTTTATTGTTTGACAATATATTCTTTGATGCAGCAGGATTTCTGAGTATCCGTTGTGGGAGCAATACAAGTAATTACACTGACGAAAACAATATTAATTGGGTTACTGATGCTAACTACATAGACGTCGGTGAGACAACAGATACACGGAATGCAACCTTACCATCTTCCTTGCAAAGTCTGCGGTTTTTCCCCAAGTCTCTCAAGTCTTGCTATAAATTGCCTGTGGCTCCCAAAATTCCTTACCTCTTAAGATGTTGGTTTGCCATTGGAAATTCCACCGAAACTTCACGATTGCCCATTAGCTTCAATTTGTCTATTGAGACACTGGGTATGTTGAATATGATAAACCTAAACAATTCGTTTACCATGGCACAACATGTTGAAAAAATCTTTGTTAGTTCTGGCAATGTGCTGTATATTTGCTTGCTCAGAACTTCTGAGACTAATTTTCCGTTTATCAATGCTATCGAGTTGAGGACCCTCAGGAATGGCATGTATCAACACGCTAAGCCAGGAACAATGTTGAGCAAAAGAACAAGAGTTGATAGTGGTGGAAATTCGTCGTTCAGGTGATCATTCTGAATGATATAACATGCTTTACGCAGTAAACTCTCAACTAGTAGTCGTGTTGAAATTCATTGCAATTCATTTGCTTATGTATTTTCAGAAACTGTATGTCTATTTGAACAGTGGGGAGAGATTATGGAAGTCATAACAATTCGAGCTCAGTTCTCACTTCTTACATCTCAGATTTTTGTGTTTTCGTTGTAATTCTTAAAAGTTCGAACCGTGATATGTGAAGTACTATTTCAATGCATTACTCTTGTGCCGTTGCGCTATGTTAATAAGTGAGCTAAATAATTTTTTATGATGAATCTACGCAGATATCCTATTGACAATTTCGACCGAATTTGGGAATCAGATACGAGTACACAGACAGCAAATGATGGTAACCCTGTATATAATGTAAGTTCGCGCAAGCAAATTTCAACAAATAATACAGAAGACCTTCCTCCGATTATTGCGATGCAAACGGCGTTGATAACCAGCATTAATGCCTCGTTGACAACATATCTAGAACCCCTGAAAAATTCATTAATGGTCTTATATTTTGCAGAACTGTTGCTAAATATGACTGAAACAAGATCTTTTGATGTTCTTATAAATGGTCAACCAAAACTTGCTGAACCCATTACTATAGTGCGAAATTATTCTGCGTCAGAGGTCCAACTCCAGCTAAATATCACAGAAAGAGTTCTTGAACTATTCAGTGCTTCTAACTCGAGCTCTGGTCCCATACTCAACGCTATGGAGTATTACGAGATCGTTGATACGCATCCGGCAACATACCGAGAAGATAGTAAGTGCCCTTATCTATGACACTCCTCATATTGAAATCGAAGAATTGGGCCTAACCAAGTAACGCTTAACCTGCAGTTAATGCTATTGACGCTATCAAAACGAGCTTCGGCATAAAAAGCTGGATTTCCGATCCTTGCTTTGCTATCGGTTGGGACGGAATTGGCTGTGATAACAGCTCTTCTTTTAGAAGGATTTCGGAAATGTAAGTTAAATTTTAATTAATGTTTTCTAACACTTTTAATTGAAACTGCAAGAACTAAAAAACTGATCTTGTTGCCAGCAATCTGCCGAGAATGAATTTAATAGGATCGGTACCTCAGAATATTGGACAATTGACTGCACTGGTTAACGTGTAAGAAAAACTCCATTTTTATGTGTGTACTCGTAAGCTATATTTTTTTTATCAAGAAAAATTGTATGGCGGTTTATAATTTTCTTCGTGGTCCAACTTTTTTCACTGATGACCAACATTTTGGTTGAAATTAGATGTATACTGTCGTTTGGATGTTCACAAGTTTTCTTTCTATTATATGTAAATAAAATTGGTCGCGGAAGGCTCATCCTTTCATGGTTGAAATTAGATTTATACTGCTGGTTAGATTTTCACGAGCGTTCTTTCTATTATATGTAAATAAAATTGGGCGAGTTTGTCATGAAGTATCATACTGGAAGTGGGACTCATCCATTTTTATTGACATCACCAGGTCACTTGATAATAACCATCTGACGGGACCATTGCCGAATTTCACTAATTTAACCATGTTGGAGAGACTGTAAGCACTTTGTTCTCAAAAATATAAACACTATCATTTTGATAAAGAATCCATTTAAATATTCGCTTATTTTGCAGGCATCTACAAAACAACAGCTTGAACGGTAGCATTCCGGACTGGCTCGCTGGACTGAAAAACCTCAAAGAGCTGTACGCCTCTGTTTCATTATTTTATTCAAAACTAGCACTGAAATCATGCAGCAGCCCTTTCTTTCTTTCAACTGTAATAGCCATGAAAGATTTATAGAGAAAAATCTCAAAGAGCTGTACGCCTCTGTTTCATTATTTTATTCAAAACTAGCATCATGCAGCAGCTCTTTCTTTCTTTCAACTGTTATAGCCATGAAAGGCTTATAGAGAACAATAATGTGACAGGTTTATCGACAACAATAACTTCAGTGGTGTAATTCCAGCGCAACTTCTCAAGCTGTCATTGAATTTCAGGTAATATCATTTGTATTTCTTGTGGTCAACCATAGGTTTGAATTCTATTTTAATTTTCAGGTTCGGAAGTAGCTTTAACATTTTTTCTTCCTACCAATGAAACGAATGCCGCAGTTTGAATCGATTTGAAGTCTTTCTTGTTCGATGTGTTGCAGACACACAGGGAACCTCTACCTATCTTTGCCGCAGAATACAAGCAACCTAAATCCCCCATCGAATTCAAACAAGGATAGATTGAAGATTATCCTCGGAATAACAATAAGTGGTGGAAGTCTTGTAGTCATCGCTTTACTGATTTTAGTGGGTGTTCTTGTGCATCGCAAGAAATCTAGGAGAAAAGAGAGCAGAAAAGTGGAAAAGGAATCGAAACGTGCCGTGGATGAAGGTCGGAAAATATTTTGAATTTAAGATTTTTAAAATGAAGCAATCTAAGACTTTCCTAATTTAACTCCAATGGATAAAGTGCAGACAGCTCAGTGATTATAGTTCCAAGTACAACAAAGTCCCGTGCCTTTACTCTAGACGAGATAATGAAAGCCACACAAGACTTCAGTCAGAAGATTGGGCAAGGGGGGTTTGGATCGGTGTTTTTTGGTAAATTGGAGCAAGGAACAAATATAGCGGTAAAAGTGCTCTCCAAGTTCTCCAAACAAGGAGTTCAAGAATTCCTGAATGAGGTAATTAGCATGTAAATTGGTTCAATTTTCGGATACAACCTGATAATGTCTAATCATATTGATAGCGGTTAGGCTGCTTTCACTAGAAATCAGAAAAAATACACACTATATATCTGTAATGAGATTCATGTGCTCCTTCACTTGATGAGCAGGTTGATCTTCTTTCTAAAGTCGACCACAAGAACTTGGTGTCATTGCTTGGATTCTGTATCGAGTCAAGAGAACTTATGCTTATCTATGAGCACATGTCCGGAGGGTCCTTAAAGGATCACCTTTATGGTATATATATATATATATATGTTGCAGGATCACCTTTATAGTATATATATATGTTGCTGAGAGACATGTTCGATTGAGTTGGTGTACATTTGATATCTCGCCATAACAGCGAAAATGAAATATGCGAAAATGGAATTTGCTAATTGGTTCAATATAATAGATGTTTATAGATAGCCTTAGCTAAAACTTTTTTTATTTTTCCAATTTTTCTTCCAGGTGCTACTGCAGATCTTTTTCAACTAAATTGGAAAACCAGGCTCAAAATAGCTGCAGATGCAGCACAGGGTAACTTTTTTCTGTCGACTAATTTCATGATATAGCCCATTCGCCTTTTCTATTGATTACCATATTTTTGATGTCATCCACCTGCTATTTCTGTTTGAAGGACTGGAATACCTCCATGTAGGTTGCACCCAAAAAATAATACACAGGGATATCAAGACGGCCAACATCCTTCTGGATAAGAATTTCAATGGAAAACTAGGAGATTTCGGCCTTTCAAGAAAGGCAGTTGATGGGGAGGTTTCTCATATTACTACTACGGTGAAAGGAACCTTTGGATACGTGGATCCAGAGTATATGGGACACTGACTCTTTTCAATTTCTTGACACAGAAGCAATAAATCAGATACTAATAGCAGAGGCAATTTAATTTTGATTGACATGCCTTGCTAATTTCTTACGGGATGTGTCCACAGGTATTTTAGCACTCAAATGTTGACTGAGAAGAGCGATGTCTATAGTTTTGGGGTAGTTTTGCTCGAGATCATTTGCGGTAGACAGCCCATAAATGCAAAACTAACTGAAGATCAACTGAACCTTATTCGATGGGTAAGCAATCTTTCTATCAAATGCCCCTCATTTATCATTAGTATCAGATTATGATTGTAGTGCATCTCTTTCAACGGATTAACAGGAATAATTACCCCTGTTTTAATTGTAGGTCACACCGTATGTGGAGATGGATGAAAATCCCGGCAAACTAGCTGAAATCATAGACAAGAGGTTGGGCAAAAATTACGACATCGAATCCATCAATTTCGTTGCCAAATTAGCGATTCGATGTGTTCAGACGGAACCATTATCTAGGCCGCACGTGACTGAGGTAGTGGCAAAGCTCAAAGAGGCTATCAAACTCGAGAAGGATAATGCTTCTCTGGTTTCGGAGATGGATATAGAATACTACGACGATATATCCATCGCTTCCAGTGGACCCAAAACAATGGAGTCCACTGAAAGCAGCAGCTCGAAGTTAACTACACCACCTCGAGAAGCTGGACAATAAATTCAAACGTCGTGGACGTTTACAGTGTGGACAAGTAAAGAAATTAGAGGAGAAACGCTGAAACGTGCTCACAACAACAAGTTTAAATTGGTCGCGTTGGAACTTTATATCTCTTAATATTTCAATGTTTTTAGATTTATCTCTGAATGAAGGCCATTACTTTGATATCTGTAATGAAACTTATTAGCATTTATGGTGTAACTCTGCTTTGTTATGTTATATGTAATAAAAGTTTTAGTCTTTAGGGTGTAACTCCTTCTGTTTTGGTATGTTTTATCAGATATATGTTTTATTATTTTTTATAAATGACAAGTGGTAGTTTTAGGATGAGCATAGAAAGAACAAGACATCTTTCTCTAGGAGCAGGAGTTGTAAATTGACTTCTTCTACTCAATTTTAATTTTATAGAATAAGAATAAATATTTTTAATAATTTTTTTAATTACATATATTATATATATTCAAGTTCTTAGTGGAATAGTTGAGAGTAATTTCATTAATATATAAATTTTATTTTTTCTATTTTCAAAATTTATATTTTATTTTAAAAAATGATTTATTTTTCTATTTTTTTTTAAGTGATCATTCAAATTCTCAAATGGGTTTTTCCCTCAATAAAAGCAAACATGTCACTTAAAAAAATTAAATCTATGTGGGGAGGGTAACATTCATTCCTCCGGATCACCCAGGCTACAACCAATGGACCATTTTCTTTGTATATATGATGTTTACTATGTGACTAGTTTATTTATAATATGAATTTACAAAAAAAAACTGACATGTATTTTATATTATTTTTTAATAGTTGCAAATGTTTTAATAAGAGATGCTTTGTATTTTTAAGGGTTGCTTAGTAATTATTAATGGGGTGGGAATAAATCTCTATTATAGTTTGTTAATTTTTCTGGAGTGTTTAAATTGGTATGTTTTAAGGCTTATTAATTGTTGGGTGTTTTTATGATTATATAAACATTTTTCTCATTTGATGGGTTTTTTTCTCAATGCCTTGAAAATTCGGTATTGCTTGGGATGTTTTCTCATTGCTTCTAGTGATTTGCTTATTATTTGGGGATTTTTTTAATGTATGGGTAGTTCTTTCATTACTTTAATAATGTTTCTCATTACATAAGGAATTTGTGTATTGCCCAAATCATTCATATATGTTTAATTAATGGTACTTAATGTAAAGTGTAGTGTGATTATACCAATTAAAATTTTGGGAAGACACTGTGAAATGAATGCTAACTGCCAATTTAAGATTATCTATTGACAAGTACAGTCACATGATTCTAAATTATTACATAGAGCTTATTCAAACATTTATTAGAATCTTTAGGAGACTAGGTACAAACCTAAGCATAGTGTCGAGAAGCATGTGCTCATTTCCATATCCATAGAGAACAAAAGTGTAAGAATCAATTGTGAAGACAAAGTGCTCAAAGTCATAGTATTTGTAGAGTTGGTATATTATCCTTTCTACAAAATAGCATGAACTTGTTCTTGGACATGTTGGATCCATCAAGAAATTCGGCTACCTGATTAGGATTGATTTGAGCATGGGAGGATTATTCCTATGTATATGTGATGTAGTGCTATGTAAATTGGGGCTAATGGATGGAACCCAAAGAATACTTGGAATGGGATGAGATCAATACAGATATGAAGGGCTATAAAGTATCTATGTTGAACATAAAGACATATCTCCTCCCATGTGCATACATGTTTGTATTTGTACATTCTCAAGATATGCATAATCATCATATTAAATACCTTTATATGTCCATTGATTTTGGAGTGGAAGGTAGTCGATTTTTTCGGTATGGTATCAATCATTAACCATAGACTAGATAATAAAGTACTCAAGGTTACATTGTATTGATCTAAATTAATGGTTCATGGGAGCCCAAAATAAACCCAAACAAGCTCAAATATTAACTTAGCATTCAAATATATAACATTTTCTTTAAATACATTAATATGGTCATATTAAATAATTGGACAACAACAACAAAAGCACTATCACTTTCATGCTTTGTTAGTGTTGTCCCTAAAAGTTTGGTAAATTTTGGGAAAAATAATTTTGGTGTGAATGGGTGTTGTTCAGGAATAAACACCCTTGTAACCTAAGGTCTGGGGTTACCAACTTACTTCTAAAACTTATATACAATCAGCTTTAAAGTACAGAAAAGGAATAGGAAGAAATGTTGAACTCACCTGGTTAATGACGGTTGACCCAAGCTTTCTCTTCTCCCGCTCTGCTTCTCTCCAAAGCTTTCAGGGATGCACCTCCTTCACCTGCAAAGAGAAAATTCTCCAAATACAATCTTATACATGTATATATGACAGGTTAGATAAACAATATATAGAGTGCTTAATAAAAAAATATTCATCAAACCATGATACATGAAAGAGACTCAACACAAAGTTGGAAGAAGAATTCTCTTTATTAACAATAGTGAATGAGATAAGTGTACAACCCAACGCCTGAGACAAGGACTCCTCTGCAACCAAAGGATTCTAAGTTCTGCTGCTCCAAAGACTTATGAAGATATACCCCCAGCATAACTTTGCTCTCTAAGATTGATTGATTAATGCCCTCCCCAAGGCCTCTATTTATACTTTGGGAAATAGAGCACTTTCGAAGGTTGAGGAGGTTGAGAAAGTTGAGATAGTTAATTATTAGGGCTCAACAAATATCCATTAATCATGTTTTATTATTTTTAATGTCGAATGGATGTGTACGCGAGTATTAATGCTGGAAACCCGTGTATGGCACATGAGTTGCTATAAGGGAAACTCGCGTACAGATCTGTACATGGGTTGCAATGAAGATACTCGCATACAGTACGTGATATGCTGTGGAGATAGTCGTGTATGTACGCAAGTTGCTGTGGAGATAGTCACGTACGACAATCAACATATAAAAAGGTAAAATGGCAAGCTGGTTGGATAGTGAATGCATCTCATGTCATGCCCATCTATAGTGTTTAGGAAACCTTCAATCCAAAACTGTCCTTTTGTGTGTCAACATATGAAGTGTCAGCACTCAGACAGAGAAGTGTCATTTGGGTTGATAACAGATGCCCCCCACATGCCCCTTAATGTGTGAGGTCAAAGTGATGCGATGGCCGAAATACATTATAATCATTATCTTTAGAGAACTCAGAAATCCAATGGAGCAGAGGTTGTACCTAAAACAAATACATAAAAATGTCATATACAAAGTCATATCTGAGGATGCTATGTTCAATATATTGGAACACTAACTACTTTCCAAATGTTTGAGGACATCATATAGTACGGGCACAAGACCGCATATATTACAAAGCTGGATCGAAGCCACAATATACAATAATGATGAGTCTGCAAATATCTGGGAGCTATGTAAATAGGTAGAACATAAGCTTGCGCAACTTATTCCATAGATAGGGAACTAAGGTCTTCATAGACAATCCCAAACAACCAGTACAATCCAAGCCATGTGAATAGATGTAGGTTGAAGTCGAACATGGAGAGGATTCAACAGATTTTCAATCAATAGGTGATAATCGACAACTGAAGCAAAGGAATTCACCAATAATGAAAGTGAATCTTGATGTACGATCGTCAAAACTCTAGGTCTTTGTCATCAGGAAGTGCTAATGTGGAACCATACTATGATAAGGAAGGCAATAGATCCTCCAATGGATCACAAGAGTGACTAGGAACTGGGTAAATGAAGGGAGACACAAGTGATAACATATACAACAATGATGGGATCAAGATATAGATAAAACATTGAGTTAAGTCCTTGAACAGTGAGCATGACACAGAGATGACCCAAGGCAGCTTTTAACTTTATAGATAGAACAACTAAACCTATCTGTCATGTAGGAGACATGATCAGATTCCCCATGTAGAACTGACAAGAGGATGAGTAATAAACTCGAAGTAATAGATGAACTGAAAGTGAACACTGAGACATGGGTATCGGAAAAGATAGAGTGCTATGTTCAAGGATGACATGCTGCCACTAACTGAAAACCAAGAGAAAACTTCTTCCTTACCTTCCTTGTCAAATTTTAACGAGTCCAAGAAATTCAACTTGAGTCTCTCTTCATTTTTTAACAAGCTTGAAGAGAAGAGGGAATATTTCTTGATAGTGTCACTGATTCGTGGATTTAATGAGCTCGAACTAGTACATGGTCAGTTGGTGTTTTCACATTTAAAGAGTCTAAAAACTCCAAAGAAGACTCCAGGAGGGTCCTTTTTCGTCCAATTTAGTGTCCTGAGGCTGGAAAAGTATAAAACATACCACAGAAGAACTCTTTTAACTTTTGTAGAAGAAAAGGTGAACCTTTTTCATATTTAGTCAGGGAGGTCCAAAAAAGGTTAAATTACCACCTACCCAACGCTCCTTTGAGAGCAGCATATAGCTTGAGTTTTACGAGTGTGAAGGAAAGCAAGATCACTCGAAAAAATCCATTTGAGTATGAGAAATGGGGCTTACAACAATAAACTCGATGCTTTGTTCTTAGTGTTTAACGAGCATGACAAAGACATAAAGTACACTCGGAATCTTTTTCATGTTTAGGTCCAGAGCACGAAAAAGAGAAAACTAAGCTGATACCGGGTGTTCCTTTTCTATAAATTTAGTCCCTCAAGTCTGGAAAAGTGATAAACCTATGCCTAAGAATACTCTTCTCAATTCCGTAGAAAAGAGAGTGATCCTTTCTTGTGTTGTTCCGCATGGTCCGAGAAAGAGATAACCTACCACCAATGCGGATGCCCATTCACATATTCTTAACGAGCTTGAATAGACAAGTTAACTTGGCAGTCAAGTCTATTTTAAGGAGTCAGAATTGGGCCTAAAGAAACTCCATTAGGGTGGGGAGTCCTATAAAGGGATAGCTTGTAAAAAAGACCATAATGAGGCTCCATTTGGCGTGAAAAATAGCTAAAAAGGATTCCCCTATACCTAAGACAGCTGCAACATGAGTATCGAAAGACAACATAGGTTTTAAATGAGGATACTCATGAGAGGAAGGACCTATCCATGGAAGAACGATGGTAAAGACAAGGAGATAATGGTTAAAATACCATAGTCTGTGGTTAAAATGTTGATTTCTAAGTTTAAGATGGAGTAGGTATAGATACAAAATGCATGTGAAATGACGTAAAACCATCCTATATGAGCAAAAAACACCTTAGAGCGATGATAAACCTGTTACAAGGAAAAAGATATGGTATTAGTTCAATGAATTATGAACTATAGAGAAAAAACCCACTTGAGAAATATAATTTCTATAAATAGTTCAAAAACATAAATAAAACTCACCATTTTGATTTTTAGCCATAAAAGACAAGTTTTCACCTCTACCTTCAGTTGATCAGTGTGGACAATCCAGTGGACCAAATCCAATTCCGCAAGTGTCAGGAAAGACTACACCCTAAGCTCTTCAATTTGATCTAAGCAAATTTCAAATTTAGGCCCTAATTTTATATTTTTGAGCACCTTTAAGCAAGGAACGCTGTGTACACGGGTTCACTATAGTGAAACTCACGTACACGCATTTTGTAGGTGGGTTGTCCAAAGGACAGTCACGTACAGTACACGACATGCCTAACTAGACAGTCGTGTACGCTACGTGAAGGGGAAAAGAAGTATGTAGGGTCAAAAATTTGAATTTTTACATGAAACTAAAGGTTTGCAATGCTTGTTTTACTAGGTTTGAAGATGGTGCTTGAGTGGACGGAGCATGAGCATGAAGATATGGATCAAGAAGCACTCCAGGATTCCCCCACTATGAATGTTTAACGTTCAAGTGGGTTGTTAAATTTCTTTTGTACATCACCTATGTGGGCCAATTTCCGCCTACTAGAGTTCATGATAAATTACTGGGATCATGATTTGGGCATGTTTGACCTTCAAGGTGAGTCCTTGGAGATTACTTCATATGATATCTATTTCATTGCCGGTCTATCATGATGGGGAGCTCCAGTCAAATTGGAGGGCACCGGCAGAGGCGGTGACCCTCTAAGTGTCCAAAACTACATTGACATATACTGTGCACCAGGTACCCAAAAGAGAGGGAGTTGCATCCCTATTGTACACATATGTGATCTTCCTCTACAGGTATTAGCAAGTACCATAGTGAGGGTTGTGGGATCATCTTCTCTTCATCTTGCTACATGGAACTAGATGAGATTAGCAGTGGATTGCATGCAGGGGGCCTTATATGATTGGTGCTTGGGAGTGATCCCAATTTTGAGAAAACAACTCTCTGACTGCAAGAGAGGAAGGAGGAAGAACTTTGGATATTCTAGCACACTAGTATCCTTCGTCTTCGAGAGAGTGCCAGGATTGAGCCCTGCAGTACCCCTGCCAGTTCGTTCTCCTCGTCAGCCTAGGCTGAGTAGATGAGGAGATATCTTCCTTTGCCAGGGAGGAGGTGGCTCAGTGCAGAGTATATATGATGATAATTTCTACTTTTGGTGGGAGCGACAGTTGTCAGCACTGGAGCAGTTTCCATATGCTGGGATGGATTTCCGTGGTGAACCGGACCGTGTCCTCCCTCTAGGAGGAGCATGGGGAGAGCTAGGTAATTTTTTATTTTCAAGTTTTAAATTTTTTATGAATTTTAAATATAGAGATATATACATATGTATAAAAGTTCTAATCCTATAAACATGTCAAAATGAAGATATTGGACCAGTCCACCCTGAAGGGAATCCACGCATGTATGTGCGTCCTGTCTTAGGAGAAGACTAGGGGCTTATTAGGATTACCCAGAGAGTACCCACCTTGCAGATTGAGCACATCCCAGCCATCATGCAAGAGTTTGTGGTTGGTGTTCCACCTATCTGGATACACCTTTTGAGGCGGGTAGCTAGAGTTGTTTTATTATACATAGATGCTGTTGAGGCTGCTAAAGCTGAGGAGACTGAAGAAGCCAGAGTACAAGGAGATAGGGGGGACCAAGGTGGTCCAGGTGACCAGGGTGTTCCAGCTTAGATCTAGGGAATTTGATGGACTATGATCCATATTTTGTATATTTTTGTATATTATACAGTTATGACTGGATCTGAGGATCAGAGACTCGACCTATCTATAGACAGATATTCACACACACACACACACACACACACACACACACATATATATATTGTAGATTTATTTACAATTTTTTTTTATGTGTATGCTATATATTTTTATGAAATGTGTTAAATGCCAATCCAAGATGTAATTAGCATATGGATCAGTTAATGAATTTTGATTTCTTGGAATGTGATTGAATGTAATGAATTCAAAATTTCTTTTCAATAACCTAACTTGCATGAATTGATGTAATAGAATAGGGTTTCACACCTGATAAGCTCAATTGAGTTGGGAAACCACTAGTTGAGAGTCCATTCGGACTTCCAGCTGAGTGATACCATGTGACAAAGCATCCCATAGAATCTCAATTACAACCCTATACTCAATGAAATTATTAGAAGCAGGACCTAAGCAAGCGCCTCCTGTGGCAATTAACTGTCTTGAGGGAGAATAAATGACCCATGCCATTGAAGCAAGATTACAAGTGTGGCGACTGGTGCCATCAGCCAAACCTATGAACCTCTCAGAAGACATCTGAAACAACCAGCAGATGGTATAAAAAACACAAACCGACGAACTAGTGTACATAAAAATACATACAATAAAATACAAGAAAAAGTGCTAAGCCTAAGCATAGTACTTTTTTAGGTAGAGCCCATTTCTAGGCTCAGGAAGCTTATTCCCATCAAAATCAATTAACTCATATGCGCCCTTCTTTAAGACCTTTGACATGACATAAGGCCCTAACCACATGAACTTGAATTTTCCTACCCCCAGGGGTTCTTTGTCTTGGTCCTAAAGCAAAACAAGTTCCCCATCAGTGAAAATTTGAGGCTTGACTGACTTATCATATTGGCTTTTGACCCTAGCTTGTGAGCTTGATTTGCTGTTAGTGCATCTCTACACTGCTCATCAAGATGTTCTAAGTGTATTATACGTTCTTCAAGCTCTGTCGTATCAGGTAACACATGAATAGCTATTTTCAAGGACGAGATTTCACATTCAACTGGGGTAATGGCTTCCACTCCATGAATGAGTTGGAAGGGGGAGAAAACCATAGTAGTTTTTACATTAGTTTGATACGCCCAAAGTGCGGGGTATAGCATGATATGCTAGTTAGAACAGGCTGCATCAATAGTACGTTTGAGGATAGTCTTCAAAGTTTTATTAAAAGCCTCAACCTGACCATTTGCTTGAGGATAGTATGAAGATGAATGTTCTTGTTTGAATCCAAGCATAGTGGTCAGTTCCGTCATCATGATATTTTGAAAATGACTGCCATGGTTAGTGACAATCACCTTGGGTATAACAAACTGTGCTATAATTTGATTCAACACAAAAAAAGTTGTGGTTTCCTCGTCGGCTTTGAAGGTGGGCATTTCCTCTGCCCATTTCATAAAATAGTCCACAAGAACAATGATATATTTGTGCCCCCCAGCCGAGGATGGGTTACACGTCACGTAATCAATCCTCCACTTCATGAAGGGGCCCACCGAGACAACGGAAAATAACGGAGCGGGATGTGACCGCATCTTTCTGGTGTAAAGTTGACAAGGATGACAATGCTTCATGGCTTCCATGCAATCCTTAAAAATCATGGGCTAGAAATAACTGACACGTATTATCTTTTGGGCCATTGCTAACCCAGATAAATGACCCCCACACCCTCCACTATAGACATCATTCAGGACAATCCCTACTTCCTCATGGGTAAGACATCGACAAAAAACATAATCTAACCCCCTTTAATATAAAGTATCACCTATAATGAGGTAGTTCTTGGCATGAAAGCATAGTTTATGTCATTCCTCCCCCAAGAAAGTTGCAGGATACTTCAAAGTCTGGAGATAGATAAGTATATCTCCATACCAGGGGTGAGAGGTGGATATCAAGAAGATATGCTCATCTGGGAATGAGTCTTCCTCAATGAATACATCTTCTTCTATTGGAAATTCTGCTATAAGCTCAACAAAAACTAAGTATTTTTTAGACTTAGCGGACTGGAAATCCAAGTCAAACTCTTGGAGAATGACTATCCATTTGTTGAATTTGCCTCCAATAATCCATCGGGACAAAACATACTAAAAAGGATTAACATCCACCATTACTTTTGTAGTCCTTAGTAAAATGTAGTGACGTAACCTTTGAATAGCATAAACAGCCGCTAAGGCCAATTTATCGACATGAGAGTACCTAAGTTCAGGTCTGGCTAAAGCACGACTAAGGTAGTAAATGACATGCTCCTGGAGCTTATCGTCATCCTGGACCAGGACTACCCCAATGGTCGACTCAGATCCGGCTAGATACAATATAAAATCCCTAGAGTAATCTGGTGGACGCAGTAAAGGTGCCGACAACAAAGATTTTTTCAATGCCTCGAAAGCGATTTATGCAGTTTCATCCCATACAAATGGGGTGTCCTATTTTAATAGGTGCATGAAACCCTTGGTAATCTTGGCATAGTTTACAATGAAACGTCGAAGAAAATTGGACTTCCCCTGCAAGCTTTGAAGTTTCCTGATAGAACAAGGAGAAGGCAGATTTACAATGGCCTCTACTTTTAATGGATCCACCTGAATGCCTTTATTAGAGACAATGAATCCGAGCAGTCTCCCTAACTCGACACAGAACTCGCACTTGTGGGGATTCAAGTGGATCTTATAGTATCTGCATTGTTCAAAGATTAGATCCAAGTGATCTAGATGATCGATTCTTTTACAAGAATGTGCAGGCAGATTATAAAGGTAAGGTTCGACAATGGCTTTGATATCATGGAAGTCAAAGTTCATTGCCCGTTGAAAGGTTTCTCCAACATTTTTCAATCCAAAGGGTATTTTTTTGTACGCGAAGGTACCCCAAGGACAAATGAAAGCAGTTTTATGTTGGTCTTCTAGTTTTATTTGAATTTGATTGTACCTAGAGAAACCATCCATAAACGAGAACACTTCACTTCCTGCACAAGCATCTATAATTTGGTCTATAAATGGCATGGGATAGTTGTCCTTAGGACAGGATTTATTCAAATCTCGAAAGTCAGTACAGATACGTATGGTCCCTTGCTTCTTATCAATAGGAACAGGGTTGGATACCCATTCCGTTAGAGCTATGGGATAAATAAAACTAGTTTTCAACAGTTTTTCAACTTCAGCCTTCACAGTCGCTGCTTTACGCAGGTTAACAGGTCTTAACTTTTTTCGAACAGGTTTAGCATCAGGGTATGTTCGGATCTCGTGCTCAACTATCGATGGATCAATGCTTGGGATCTCCTCATATGACTATGAAAAGACTTCGCAGAATTCCTTGAACAAGGATGTATATATTGCAATCTCCTCAAGAGAGCGGTTTGCACCGATAGGTATATTTTCCATGACATCAGGATTTACAGAGATGTTGATAGGGATAGTAGCAAAAGTATTTTCCATATTCCCCTCAGCAAACATTCCTTCCCTTGGTAAGGGATTGATGGGTGTATCAACATCATCTGTCAGTCTCATATGAAACTCTTGATTCTCTATCCTACATAGTTTTGGAAGAAAATAGGATCGATGATGAATATCTTCGCAAATCTTATCACGTCCACACATGGCTTCATCAGAAGGTAAAACCATATCTAAATAATCCCTAGAACATAAAGAGTTTTCTGCCCAAGCAGGAAAATAGACTTCTTCCAGGTCCTCTGAGACTGTGAGAGGGTTTGGAATGGGATCAACAGTGGTTTGAGTGATAGCTTGGTAAGCCACTTACATTGCCGATAAGGGCACTTCTGGTTCATGGGGGGAAGGGAGAACCCAAGGATCAATCCTATCAACAACTGTGGCTATGGAATTCCCCACACTAGTACAACCTATATAGTTAATCGGGGCTAGAAGATCAAATGTGCCCATCAGTGATGCTTACATTCCAGCCCCCAAGCTCTTAGTAGTAGGTTTCACCTAATCAACCAATAGTACAGTGGACTAATTACACTCCATGCGGCCTTTCCAAGTAAAATTGAGTTGGTCAACAGTAACCAACTTCCCTTCGTGTGGAAACACTATCACCCGAAAGACGACCGATGCAATAGCAGACATGGCATAAGTCCAACTTCTTCCCAAAAGTAGGTTATAATCTAAAGGTGCATCAATCGCCTCTACCTCAACAGACATTGCTTTCCTTGCCAGCTTAATTTCAAAATCTGGTAGGATACCATGCGAATAGAATGACCTCCCATCGAAAGCAGTAAGTAGGGTGTTTGATTGAACTAGCTCTGGGGATCCGAGAGCTTTCCAACAAGACAAGGACATAACATATGTAGAAGCACCCTCATCAACAACTACCCTTCCAATGGTCTTTCCACCCTGGATGACATCTATTGATTAGGCTACATGGTAAAGTAGGCGAATTTTAACATCAGACAAGTGAAATTTCTCCATGAGACTCGACGAGTCCATGCTACCTAAGGCTGCTAACAGTGCATCCCGCTGGGCAAGACAACTTTGTAGCACCTCTAAAGCTAACATTGCACATGGGGTTTGGGATAATTCTTCAACCACTGAGTAGTTTGAAGCACCCCTAGCATTAGGGTTATGCAAGGTTTTCTTAAAGACACCTTTTTGTATCTTAGGCATAGTTTCAGTAGGCTTCTCGATCGTGAGAGGGTTAGAAGTTTCACCTATGGACTTACCCTTCTCAGAAGTCTCTTTTTCATATTTTTTATTCCTGGCATGTAGCAAAGTAAAAGATTAAACCATGTTGATATAATTGGGGTTAGGGGTATCTGGAGTGCCCCTTTCTACATTAGAAGATGAAGTAGAATTCTGCCCTTGGGGAAAAGGATCCTTCAGGACAGTCGGTTGTTGAGTTTTTAGCATCTTCTAGGCTTGTTCCATAAGGGGACAAAGATGGGTGAGGTGATCCTGATGGCACAACTTACACGGTAATTTCACCTTTTTCTTTTCTTTGTTGCCCCCATCAGCACTATTTACGGGTTTCTTCTTGTTTTGATTTCCCTCCCCTTTCTTTCCTCTCTTCTTTATCCCACCGGGCTACTGATTTCCCTTCTGAGAGGTCTATCCAAAAACATTTGCATTTTGGGGCGAGGTGGAAGCCTTTGCTTCCTCCACCGTAGAATGTTTGATGGACAGCTGATGGAGCTGTTTGGCCAAATATTCTACAGTGGGAGAGTTTACAGACCCAGCCACACCATCAACATGGGGTCTAGGCTTAGGTTTCTCTGCATCATGGGTAGGCCTGGGTGCCTCAGGGATAATCTCATACAAGATCCCATATTGCGAATAAATCAAATCCAATTGTTGGGCCCTGAGGATAGCTTCTTCCTCATTCGTCACTCCTGAAGTGGATACATCCTTAGATATATAAGGAAATAGGGATTTAAGGAACCACTCTAATAAAAAATCAGGAGGAATAGTCGCTTTAATAAGGCTCTTTCACCTCCTCCACTCTTGGATGTGATCCAAGATGTGGGTAGCCTTGTTTTTCCTGAAGGTAGATAACAAGTCCGTTTTGAAATCATATCAAACCGGAAAATGAAAGTGGCTAAGGAATGCATTAGCCAAGTCCCAAAAACTACTGAATGCAGCAGAAGGAAACTCAATGTACCATTTTTATTTAGTACTTGTTAAGGTTCTTTGGAACAGCCTCAACCTAACTGAATCTTCATTCAGTGAATTGGAAGAACACCATAAATGAAAAGTGGTGGCATGAGCCCTAGGATCTTCACCCACTTTGCCCTCGAATTTTGGGATGTCCAATGGCAATTTGGTGGGGCCAGGTGGCCATGAGGGGTCATGCCTCACCGGGTCGTTCATCAATTTAGACAAATATAACAAGTTTAACATTTCCAAGAAAGGAATCTTAGGTCAAACCAAAGCACTAAAAGTGCCAGTCTGGGGATTAGAGAGACTTGCCCCCAAATTCCCATACGTAAAGGTGGGGTTTCCCCCTACCACTGGTTGCGAAGTGGATGGATTACTTTGAAACGTATTCCATCCACAAGCCACAGGATTATGGGTGGGAGGTGTAGTATAAGAGGTTTGGGCCGTCCCAGTCAAAACTGGGGTTTGAAAAACAGGAGCAAGTATCCCTCCACTAAAAAACAAAAAGGGAGAGCTCATGAACGGAGTCGAGACCAGAGTTTGAAAACCTTTCCCATAAGGGTCAGTGCTTCCAAACTGCACTCCTACATAAGAGGGTGATGGGCCTATGTATGGAGTGGATGGGGGAATATGCCCCCCATTCCAAGGAAATCCTTGGAAAAAATCCAAGGATCCTATCGGACCACTCTGGGTAGTGTGTGCAAAGGACGAAGGAACAGTAGGTATACTAGGAATCCCAGTAACCATTCCACCAGAATCACCTGCTAGGCTTGTGGGAACCAGCGGTTGAACCACTCGACTCGCTGGAGTTAGGGGTGTAGTAGGTATGTTGGATCTAGGGGCACCTACCGAGGGAGGTAGTACCCCTTTAGCTAGAGTGGATGAGGTGGAAACAAAAGAGCTTTCTCCTGCAGTATACATTATCCTACCCACAAGGACACCAAACATTTGTGGATCAAAAGGATGAACCTGGATGATCATGGGATTGTTTAAGTTAGTGAAGGGTGTGTTAAAATTCCTTGCAAACTCATCAACCTACAAGTATTCTATCTCATTTGTATTAAAATCAAAACGGTTAGACCTAAGTTCTGGTTCACCCAGAACTTCACTTACTCCTATCAGTTCAAATCAACCATCCGTGTCCAATCTTTGCCTTTGAGGTGGAGGTGGAGGTTCCAATGTGATGAGAGGAGGAAGGCTTTTCAACCTTCATGACCTTCTGATAGGTTGATACTCCATGATTGTAAATTTAAAAATTCAAACCCTAAGTTCGGATAGACACAAGCAAACCATAGAGCAATCACTACGAAAATTCCTAAAGTCTCAACAGTCAGCAAGGGTAAAAGATATGCTTTCCTAAATAAAGCTAAAGAATAGTTACTTAGCATCCTTGAAGAGGTTCTTAGGCACAAGTGAAGGAATCACCCACCGCCCTCCTACACTTTCAATAAGGGTTACCTTCCAAACCCATCCAAGGTGAACCAGAAATAGCCTTCCGGTTTACCTAGATATGAACCCTACATGTCAAGAGACTAGAGGCTACCTTAACTATACCGACAGTATGGTGGGATAGTCACAAGCCTGATTCGTACACATGGGCAGGGTAGTTGAGCCCAAAACTCTGTCTAGGACAGAATCCCCAGATGCATAAAAATCCTGATTCACGTTTCGACAAGGAATCATAGGGTTATCTCCTCAGTCTAATGCCTCCACGTGGCCTCATGCTTGACTCCCGTTTGACAGGAGCTTCCTATATACTATCGATAAAGAGAAGGATTTACCTATCAAATGGCCCACTATGTATGAATTTAAATACTTATGGGAAGTTTACACTCCTATCCCACAAGTCTAGCCTAAGATAGTAGGTGTATGGCTGTAAAAAATAAAAATTACTAATAAATTTTAATTATTGCGTTCATTTTAAGGGCTATTGTTTACTTAGAAGGAAAGTGGAGTGAAAGACTATGATGTTTTTTGACTCGATAAGAAATGTAAAAACAATGGTGTATGCTTCTAAAGCAAACTATCACTACTTAAAACACAAGCTTCTTTTTTCTTTTTGTAAATGTAAATTGATGAAAATGCAATGATAAAGAGAACACTAGGACTATGTTTTTTGTAGTTTTTTTGAGATTATATTTTAAAAACTGAAAATAAAACTACTCTATGAAAATCAAATGCAAAATCTTCTAAATTTTTTCTTTTCACTTTTTAAAATGCTCAAAGACTACTATGCACCTAAATGCACAAAACTCGAGTATGCTTGAATTAAATTAACTGTATATAGTAAGAAAAGTGAAGTAAACAGATTAATAAGACCAAATATCAACCACTTAAGGAAGACTTGGAACCCTAGCTTGGGCAGATACAATGAAAACAAACCACTGAGATCACACAAAGGCAAGTGGCAAACCAATCACTATCCGAAAATAGAATGGGATATACAGTGTCTAGAACCCTGATCACTGATTCAAACAATCAACACTTGAACCTATAACCCAAACAGGAAAATCCACTTCAAGTTGCTGACAAAAAGACAATCCAAACAATAAGAACTCAAGGGATTTACGAGAAAGCACAAGGTGTGGCTAACAAGGTCATCAAACTCACAGTGCAATGCTTATAAGGAAGACCAACCAACAAACAAACTTTATAGAGGGACAGGCACAAGCAAACCTTAGCCCAAAAATTTCAATTCTCAGGCTTGTACACGACTGTGTACAAGGGCAACCCGTGTACTGTACGCGACTATCCTATAGAGCAACCTACGTACGCAGGCCTCTGAACGCGACTGTGTGTAAGAGAAACCCGCGTACAGGTATAAAATTTTCTAATAAAAAGAAAAAATTTCAAGGTATTCAAACACTACCTTAAGCATGAACCAAGATAGGATACCACACATAGAATCAAGGTAAAGACTAGGCAATGGTCAATAGAAATAACCAATAGCAGTATGGGCTCCCCAGCGGAGTCACCAGTTCTCTTGTTTAGGAATAAACACCCTTGTAACCTAGGGTATGGTGTTACCAACTTACTTCTAAAACTTTTATACAATCAGCTTTAAAGTAAAGAAAAGGAATAGGAAGAAATGTTGAACACACCTGATTAACGATGGTTGACCCAAGCTTTCTCTTCTCCCGCTCTGCTTCTCTCCAAAGCTTTTAGGGATGCACCTCCTTCACTTGCAAAGAGCAAATTCTCCAAGTACAATCTTATACATGTATATATGACAGGTTAGATAAACAATATATATAGTGCTTAATCAAAAAATATTCATCAAACCATGATACATGAAAGAGACTCAACACAAAGTTGGAAGAAGAATTCTCTTTATTAACAATAGTGAACAAGATAAGTGTACAACCCAACACCTGAGACAAGGACTCATCTGCAACCAAAGGATTTTGAGTTCTACTACTCCAAAGACTTCTGAAGATATACCACCAGCATAACTTTGCTCTCCAAAATTGATTGATTAATGCTCTCCCCAAGACCTCTATTTATACTTCAGAAAATAGAGCACTTTCGAACATTGAGGAGGTTGAGGCAGTTGAGATAGTTAATGATTAGGGATTAACAAATCTCCATTAATCATGTTTTATTATTTCTAAAGTCGAACAGATGTGTACACAAGTATTAATACTTGCAACTCGTGTATGACACACGAGTTTCTATAAGGGAAACCCGCATACAGATCTGTATGCGGGTTGCAATGAAGATACTCGCATACAGTACATGGGATGATGTGGAGATAGTCACGTATGTACGTGAGTTGCTATGGAGATAGTCGCATATGGCAATCAACATATAAAAAGGTAAATGGAAAGCTAGTTGGATAATGAATGCATCTCATGTCATGCCCATCTATAGTGTTTAGGAAACCTTCAATCCAAAAGTGTCCTTTTGTGTGCCAACATATGAAGTGTCGGCACTCAGATGAAGAAGTGCCATTTGGGTTGATAACAATGTGGCTGCAATGAAGTGATCCATTGAGCAGAAAGTAGGAAGCATTGCATTATCCATAAGCAGAAAGCATCACATTATCCATTCAGATGCAGATCTATCCATCATCCATCATCAGAATTGTAACAATGTAAAACAGGAAAAGATAAAGGCACCATAGGAGTTCATATCAATCCACATTTCATCATATTAAATATTCAGAACAAATTGCAGATCAAAACATACAATGATCTAGTACCATATCACACTATCTAGCATCACATCCAATATCCATTCTCCATGTTTTATTACATGCATAATTCTTCTATTTATAGGCTTGCACCTTTACATTCAAGGTCCACTTCTAACTGAATTCTAACAAAATTATAACTAACTTAATCACTAAGGACCAATATTTCGAAGAAATGGTCAATAACTACAGAAAGTGACATGACAATATCAAAAAGTGGACTATTTTTCGCCTATCACACTATCTTTGCATTGCGCAATGCCATGTGAATATCCACAATATCCTAGATGCTATGCAACTCACTTAACCCCAATCCCTTGCCAATAGTCCCCCAACACAGTCTTGTGGCTCATCCTTGAGCCACGTTAGATGGACATGGTGTACTCGTTAGTCTTCATCTTGAAGTCATTGTATTGCTGAGAAATTTCGATGACCAGTGCTATGACTTTCTCAGCAACATCTTGACACATAAGTCGATCCTGCTTCAATGCATGCTCCACCATCTTTGCATTGATTTCCTTCTTACTGTCCTGCACATATTGCAACGTAGCAACATATTTTGCCGAAAATTGGGCTCCAATATCTTGGAACTCATCAAGATGGTCATTGCATTTCTGTTGCCACTCCTAAGCTTTTACCACCCGCTGTTGCAACTCCTTTAACTCGGTGGATCACATGATTGACACAATGGGCGGCATGGTCTACAACGCTTTATTCATCATGGAAAACCGGTTCTTGGATTCCTACAATTGTGTTGTAATTTGTTCTAGATTCTCATCATTAACAATATTACCCCAAAAATGTGTTGTTGCCTCTGTGATCTTCTTAGCATCTTGCTCCAGTTCATCAAACTGTGTCGTAATCTCTTCAATTGTGTTCTTTTGCTCTACAACCTAATCTGGTGGTGTGTCTAGGTAAACCATAGAGTTTAAAAGGTTGTTATCTGCCTGGAGCTGTGCAATGACTTCTCCAAGTCACTTGGCCTTAGCAACTACACCCAGTCCTGCTGTGCTTTCATGGATGTGTTGACAGGCTGCACCAATAGCCTCTTTGACCTCGACTTTGCTAGAAAACAACTGCTCCTTTTCAATAACAAGGCGGTTGGTTTCCTTTTTCAATTAAGTAATATCTGTAGCATCTTTCCTTGCCAGTTCATCCTGTGCCATATTCAAGGCTTCAATATCTTGTGCTCTTCCTATTGCGAGCTGCTCCTTTCCTTGTTTCAGCTCCTCTACTTCCTTCCTCAACTTCTCATCTTCGTCTTGCCACTGCAGGTTCCAGTCGCTAATCTCCTTCTACCTATCATCCAACTCTTGGCTAGCAACCCGCTGCATGTGTACTAAAGTATGGGTTGATAGATTGTTGATATCCAAGGCTACACTTTGTAGCTGGTGTAGTGAGGAATTCACATCCGCATTTCCTACACCGATTGCAATCGGGCGAACCTAGATGTTCCTAACTCGTGACTCGATCCTAATTGATGGGAGTTCCTGCACAATGGAACTCTCTGGTGTTGTATTCAAAATAGCATTATAAATAGAATCCAAGTTTTTTCTTACCTTGACAAAGCCTTCCTCGGTGGACTGGCGCATTGCCTTCACTACTGTATCAGATGAATCCATGACATCTATAATAAGTCACTGCAATTGGGCCTCTAGTGTTGATCTAGTGCTACTGCTGGAATCTTGCTCCATTCTGTGCTTCATTCTAATCTCATCGAGGATGCATTGTGCTTCCAGATCAGTATTGATTGACGACTCTCCATCGGAATCATGAAGATTCTTATCTTGACACACAGGCTCTTCAGGGACATCTGCAGGTGGCGCCTTTGATACTTCATCTATGTTGACCGAATCGCGCCATTCCACAAGCCAATATTGAACCACTGCTTCCAATTCTTCATCTGTCACCTTATAGGCCATGGGTAGCCATTACTTATCATGGTCGCGACATGCATGGATCTGAATAGTGTGCGGTCTGATGGAGATCCACATACTCCACTAATATTTCACTGTTGTTGCATCTAATAACCTTGGAATTTTTACCAATGGTGCTTGCAATGCCTCTCAGTAAACCCCAAAGTGGATCGCATAATCTGTTTGCCAACTACCACCCTCTACTCACCACAAGTTTTGATATTGTGTGCCCTTGCACACCTTCGCAGCTTCGACCATCATTCCTAGGTAATCTTTTGGATCCATCTAAGCCACCAACATGATCAATATTAGTAGACAACTATAATAAAAATGTCGCTCCCCAAACTGAACTACGACCGCGTCCTCCACTAGCTGATTTAACAAAAAGAGGGACCAGTTCATGTGGACTTGCTCGATGCATTTCTACACACATACAATAATTCTTGAAGTGCACTGAATAGGGGGATTGTTTCAGACAATCCTACTCGCTAGTATTTGTGAAACAATATGCACCATTCATTCATTGATGGTGTCGATGCGATAGGCTCTACCATCTCGTTGCAAATCATGTCGCTCCTTCAACCAAGTTGCCATACACTTATCATTATCTCATCCTTTGAAATATTATGATGGGTCTTCCTTATCCTTCAGAAATCCTGTAATCTCAGAAATAAAATCCAGTGTGAGCGTGATTGGTGTGTCCAACCATAGCATTCCTCCATGAAAACAGGCCAAAATTGTTTTAACGCACGCATTTTCTTCGTTCAACCACCCAAAATATGGCATGCTAATAAGCCCCAATAACCCAGAGTTGTTTAGTCCTTCCGCCCATCGTTGCAGAATACGTACAATGGGTGCTCCTGCGACTGCAGGAAATGACTCATAGGGATCATCCGCTATGTCCTTCCATAATAAAAAATCATGATCCTCATACTTCATATTGATCATTATAGGGATAATGCCAATGGTGCATATCATCCCTTCTAGCAGTGGCGGTATTTTGGGCTGATACTTCTAATTTTTGGTCAAACGCCGAGGTTTCACACCAAGGAAGGTGGGAGCAATGTACCCTGAGATATCCTTTACAAAAATCCCTATGAAAACTATTGACTCGACCTCTCCTGAGCTAGAGGGACCCTTCTAGGCAGTTCCTTCCCCTTGTGCTCTGATGGAAGTTCTCATCTGCCGCTTTTATGGTGGTGTTAAGCTTGGATTTTGGGCCTTTCGCTTCCCCTATGGAATCAATGATGATCAGACAGGCATGCTCATGATTTCTTCAACGATGGAAGTTCATCGAACTAGGGACTCATGCTCACTCAATATCTCTACTGTTTTGGGGGTGCTCAGCATGCAAGACCAATATACCTCCCGATTTTATCTGGCACACACCCTCTACTTCACTATGCAACTCATTCAGCTTCAAACACTCTTTGCAACTCGACTCAACAAAACTCAAATGGTGCTTCGATCCTGCGTTGAGGACCTTGTTATAGCACGCAACCAATCCATCAGTCATCATTACTAAATCATCCGCAACCATCATGACTAAATAGTGCATTAATCACCTAAATCTACCATCAATTCTGCCAATCCAATGGTTGAATTGTCCATAAATGCACATCATTTCAACAAGCACCACCAGCTAACTGTTTTCATTTATAGCTGATGTGACTATATTGAATCCCTTTGGCTACCACAGTTGGGATAACTAATCTATGCAACAAACTCATATACTTGCGCAACCACTCTCTCCTAGCATGTCCTTATCTCCTCTATTTACGTTTTTTTAGTGCATAGTGCTTCAAGAATTGCACAGTCCTTCCCCTGTCCAATAGGGATTCAAGAAGATTCCGTTGAAGAGATTTGGAGGTACCATGCCATCTAACTGTTGTAATTGAACTGGACCCACAGAGGTAATAGAATTGATAAGATATGGGCTAAGCCAGTGCATTTGTAGCTTACCCGAATGCTTCAAGAACTTGCTGTCATAGAGAAGCACCAAGAAGTCCATCTTCAATGTTAGTAGGTTCCTCACCCGATTGGATTCTGGACAAATGATCGGGGCCAACATTTAGGTGACCCAGCTTCACGACGATCTCAAAATCAAATTCCTGAAAGAGGAGTAGCCATCTGCATATCTTCCCCCACAACACAAGCTTATTGACCAGATACTTCAAAGTCGAATGGTTAGTAAACATCTTGAAGTGACCTCCTAGAAGATAATGTGTGAATTTATTCAGTGCATAAACCATCGCTAGCCCCTCGCACTCCATGGTTGTATAATTCTTCTCTATGAATGATAACTTTCGACTCGCAAAATAAATAGGGTGATCCAAGTCGTCCTCACTTGGCTATGCAATCACTACTCCTAGTGAAACAGAAGATGCATCAACATGAACATGGAACTCCTTGTTCTAATCTGGGAATACAAGTATTGGTGCTGAAGCCATCTTGGCCTTCAACGTGTTGAAGCTACTCTGACACTCGAGACTCCATTCAAATACCGCATCTTTCTTTAGTAATTTCTCCATAGGGGCAGTGATCGTAGCGTAGCCTTTGATAAAATTGCGATAATATCCCGTGTGCCCCAACGTTGCCCAAATAATATTCACATTAGTTGGCGGGGGAAAACTCAATATGAGAGCTATCTTCGTAGGGTCGACCAGTAACCCTTTATTGCACACAATATGACCTAATAGTATGCCAAATGGGGCACAGAAAATGCACTTTTTGGAGTTCAGCGTGATCTGATGTTGTCAACACCTTTCCAGCATCAGTCGAAGGTTGGCCAAATGATCCTTTATTAGACCGTACACTATCCAATCATCTATGTACACATGTAAGAAATTTTGAATGAAATCCTTGAAGGTACCAATGAAGACCTGAGAGAATACCACAGGCGAATTTTTCAACCCAAAAGGAATCACTGTATATTGAAAACATCCCCATTTAGTGACATATGTTGTTTTATGTTGATCCTCCTTGGTGATTTTGATCTAGTGATAACTTGAAAACCCATATGTAAAAGAGTATATTTCTTGACGTCCTACTCCTTTAAGTACCACATCAGTGAATGGTGTTGGAAACAAATCATCCATACAGGCATCATTTAGTTTCCTAAATTCAACACAAATCTGAAATTCACCAGTTTTCTTATCTTGGACCACCATATTACTGATCCATTCTAACTCTTCAATAGGTTTGATGATTCCAGCATCCAACATATGATCAAGCTCAGCTTTGACTCTATATTTGTATCATGGATTCAGGTGATACGGTCTCTGTTGTACTAGTTTGACATTCAGCTTTAGCAGGATTTTCATTTCCCCTAGGTCGCCCAATATCCCTTTCATTTCTGAGAATTTTGTCGCAAACATATCTTAAAACTCATGCATGAGAACTTTGATCTTGGCCATTGTCTTCTCATCCTAGTAGTCCCCAACATTTGTGAACTTCAGATTCTCTTCCATCCCAATGGAAACTTTTTTAATCTTCAGGAGCTGAGTCATGGGATCGGTTAGCACATCCGAGGCTATGACATCTCAAATCCCTTTATTCTCTGGAATATTAATTTTTCACAACTCATCATCATCTTATGGCTCTCCAAAAATGTTATAGCGTTCCATCATCGATTGCATGTGGCAATGCACATGTGGATTCATAGGATATGCAACTGGAACAACTTTCAAGACTACATCCTGAATGATCTTAAGTGCATTGTGGACATTAGGATTGACATCCGCGAAACTAAAAGTGTGCGTGAAATAAACTGCCAACTCCTCCCAGGTAGTTATTTCTCTAGACAACTCTGCGGATAGGTATTAGGACCTTGTCATTTCATCCAAGGTATGAATAGATGCATGGACCCATTCATCCTTTGGTCATGCTGCCCATAGTGTTTGACACTCCTTCAAATGGATGTTAGGGTCATTCTTCCCATCATAATTCCAAGTACGGTACACCTCTGCGGTACCAAAATGAACTGTCATCATCCTGCGACACTGTGTCCATCTAGTAACTGATTTCTTATGAGCTTCCCACTAGCAGGCGGGAGTAGCCATCAGTGCTTCCTCTACTGCTAACAATCATTGTGGCTCTGAGGCTCTCTCTTCAAACACTGTTAAGAATGCATACAACTCTGGTATCCCTTCATATACTGGTAATACAACAATTTCAACCTCAACATGATGTAGAGATTGTGTAATCATACCACACTTTCTAAAGGATACCTCATGCATCCGGTTTTGCCAATTTTTTAGCACATCATCAGAATCAAAGGATGCAAAGATAGAATTGCACAAAACAAGTTCTCCCTTGACAATCGGGTTGATATAGTCTTCTGTTATGTTGTAAGCATGATCCCACCCCTTGACAACTTCATCCTTCAAAGGTTCAATGTATCTCCAACCCTTGTTTGGATCCATGGCTATGATAACATGAATGTCATGGTTCTCAAATGTCATCATTCGCTTATTAAAATTAATCACGACCATCTTATCATTAGCCCATCCAATCCCCAATAGTGCGGGATAGGATCCTTCCCCATTAACAACTTTAATTACATCAAAGTCAGAATGTGTTCTCATACCTTCAACATCCCATCCAACTGGTTGTACCTAAGCATGGTTCTCTAATCGCAGCTGCACAGGGGACCAACCCAACATTGGGCCTCCCATTTTTTTCTAGGTCCTTTTAGTTAGGATTTTTACATCCGATCCTAGGTCAAGGATGACTGAATCCACCTCATAGTCACCTATCTAGATATTCATTTGCATCTCTTTACCTGTCTTTTCTTTTGCAAGGATTTCACTACGGAGTCCTTCAGCTCCTTGCCCAGGTAGTACAATAGCCTCTCAAGCTCAACAAGAGCCTTGGGATCTCATGCTAGTGATAAGAATTTATCAAAAAACTACTACAAGGTACCATGCTACTACGATGGTACTTCTTCTAAGGATAAATCAAAGGTGGTTGGCATTTCAGAGACAGATGACTTACCAAGATTTTGTTTAATCAAGTCCTAAGTTTCAAAAAATGTCTCTTTTTCAGTTGCAATATCAAATCTCAATTTATTCTTACCAATTAATTGAACTTGTGGCTATGATCCATCATCTCCCATCATCTTACCTCTGCGAATGACAATGGCGACGTCGAAATCCTGCATTCTAGTCTCTGCTAAAATCGTCACAACTGTTGGACCTTGAGTCTGGTTCATTAGTGGAGTCTGAGCCAATGGTGGATTTTGGTTTACTAGTGGGTTCATCTACTGATTCATAGTCTGGTTCTAGAGAAGAACTTGATTCTGGGCCTGGCTCTGCAACTGGTTTTGGGCTGGTAGCTAATTCTAAGTCTGCAACTGGGCTTAATTTTGCAACTGCGGAAAGTTCTCGGTTTGCTATCTTGCAATTAAATGCGGGCATTTCTCCACTATATGATCAATCGCTTCATAGTACATACATAAGCACTACAAGTGTGGGAAGTCTCTCTAATAATGTTTGAATACTCCATAATTATAAAATTGGATGGATGCGTGACCTCATCCCCCTCCTCATCCAAAGCCTCCTCCTCTGCCTCGAAATCCTCCATAGAATCCTCCCTGCTGTGGGTACTATAGATGAGATACCTATTGCGGCAGGGGAGTCAGTTATTGCTGAACAAAGTACGTTGCTTGAACGTATTGTGGCTATGGATGTGGTGGCATAAAATACATCAGTGGGGGTGGTGTGTACTATGGTTGTGGTTGAGAACTCACCATCTGAGGCTGTAGATGCAGTTGTTGTACTGTTCGGTGATGTTTGCCCTTCACGAAATACGAATCATATGTTTTGTCCTGAAACAAATCGTATGGAATATAGTCTCTATCCTCATGCTCGATTGGATGACAGAATGAACAATATAAATTGGCAAGTTTCGACACCATATTTTCCATATAGCTACATTCCTCATGTCGATGTCCATAGACTTGGCATATGCGACACCATGGCACACCATTGCTACTTAATGGGTTCGGAGCTCTATGATAACAAATAGTTTCTAAGGTTGGGGCAAGTATCTTTGGTGTGGCCATCTGTGTGACACCAATTACACCAAATATTTGCACATTCCTCCTTACCTTTCTTGATATCCTGTAGATGGAGTGTGAGTTTCACTAGTTGTGCCTAAATTTGATTCATCCTGAATGCACTCTCCCTGATAGGTGAAGCTTCAAGCTTCATCACAATATCCAAGTCTTTTCTCTACATCTCTATGTTTTGCTGCATCAATGGTTGTCATATATGAGAAACCAATGCTGAGATAAACCATTCTTTATGTTCGACATAACCCATAGAAAAACTAACTCTGGCCATCAGTGTCTTGAACCTCTGATCGAAGTCCCAAATGGTCTCATTAGGAAATTGCTTGATTTCTTTCATCTCTGTAATGTATTGTGCTTCTGAATTCGATTTTCTAAATTCCTCAATTAGTCCCATCCAAATCTCATCCAATTTCTTTGCTAGAGTCCCCTCAAGAACTTGGGTAAACTTCATAAACTAGTCAAGCGCGCGACCCCTCAGAGTAGTCACTAAATTTTATTTCTTTACATTATCATCAGTGGCCTGCCTAACAGTCCACACTGCTTGACATAAAAACCAATACTACTTGTGATCATCGGTCCCATTTCCATGGAACAAGGGTAGCTTCATGTCTTCATCCGCCATCGTGGGTTGCCTTGCGATGGATGCTGATCTACTACTAGACTGTTTCTAGCACATCAGACAAGTTGACGTGGGACTTGGAGTTTTTCCTGACTTTGGATTAGTGTGCATAGGTATGGGTAAGCTACTATTGGGGTTTAATCTTAACATTGTTCCAGGTGTAGCCTGGGACTGGTCGTCCTCATCATCACTGTAGGGTCGCTTCGTCCCGTGTCATTTTCCTTCACAATCTTGCATTCTGATCACAACAAGACCTTCCCCTATCCTCTGCCTCTTCTCTAGTCGGAACCTTACTCCTCCCCTTGTAAAACCACTTCCTTCCTTGGATTCCTTCACAATCTCATTGAAAACTGCACCCATCTAACCCTTATACTCTCATTTTTCTCCCCCCTTGGTCATGGTATCCAGAGCCTCTGCACACCGAGGTGCTACTAATATAGGTGCATCTTGAGTATACCCCTTTTGCAAACCAGTATTTTAATAGATAATTGAAGCGAAAATAAGAACCTACCTTTGGGTCTGTTCAAGAACTCCCTCTCTACTTTGTTGTAAGATTTATTGGTGTTGATGACAAACTCAGTGATATATCCCTCTGGGATACTCCAACAAGACCTCGATGGTGCGTAATGCTTTGTTGTTAGTTTCCTACAGCTCCTGGATCAGTTCAGGGGTCCAATACGTTGGTTCTCCTCCTTGAAAGTTGGTATTCTTGTACGTGAATCATGCCAACCACTCATACAATATGATAGGAAATTCGCTGAAAAGTATTCGTGTGGATCGACATGGATGTATCTCTCTAATCACTTATTTTTTTTCATACGTAGGGTTATGAATTTTTTCTTTTGCAAATTCTCTCATCTTCTGATCAAACCAATATTGAAGTTGGTGTCACATCAGATGCCACACCCATTCTTGTTTAACCATTTGTTTGATGTCAGATACCCTCCTCTTAGTCGCAACGAGGTCTCGACAACAGAACCATTTCTTGGTACAATCTCAACCAACAAAACCCAATCGACAAGGATTCCACTCTATGGATGCTCAACACACTGGGATCTCCCTGAGCATTGGCCTAGACAGGTTTTAGCCTATCCAGCAACACCCACAGAGAAGATGAGGTCTCACTTGAGATGTTTGAGGGAGAGCTATCGGAACCAAGTTTCCACAGTATAAAGGAGGGTTGGGCCATTAGAGATCCATCGTCTTAATTTCTAGATATAATCTACTTGCTTCTCATAAATAGAACCATTCATCATGTCGCATTATTCATTCATCATTATAGCAGATCTACCAGTGGGAAAAACAGATCTAAAAGATGACAATATCCATAAGCAGAAAGCATTGCATTATCCATTTGTATGTAGATCTATTCATCATTTATCATCATAACCGCAGCCATGTAGAGCAGGAAAAGATAAAAGTGGCATAGGAGTTCAGATCAATCTACATTTCATCATATTAAATCTACAGAACAAATTGAGGATCAAAATGGACAACGATCCAGTACCATATCACATTGTCTAGCATCACATTCGGTATTCATTCTCCATGTTTTCTTATGTGCACAATTCTTCTATTTATAGGCTTGCACCTTTACATTCATGGTCCACTTCTAACCAAATTCTAACAAAATTCTAACTAAATTAATAACTAAGAAAAAATATTCTGAAGAAATGGTCAATAATTACAAAAAGTGACATGAAAATATAAAAAAGTGGACTATTTTTCTCCTATCGCACTATCTTTTCCTTGCATGGTACCACGTGAGTATGCGCAACATCCTAGATGTTGCGCAACTCACTTAACCCCAAGCCCTTGCTAATAGACCTATAAATAAAATGGGACGTGGTGAGTTGAGATGTTCCCAGGAAGTATAGATTCTAAATTAGAAGATGGAGTCTTAAGGAGTAGAATGATATTTAAATCAGGGAAAAGAAGAAAGATAGAGGGAGGTTGACGAACTCCCAGTCTGTTCGAAGAAAGTCAGCACAAACTTCAGTGGCAGCTGGACGAAGGGTCATGTGACAAAGAGGAGAACTATAGTCTAATTTTAGAAAGAGAAAAAGAATCCAAATATTCTGAGGGGACACCAAGACTAGGGCGCGACTATATCACACCAGGAGTATCACCAGAGGTAAGGTCTAAAGCCTCATCTCCTAAGATATTTGTTAATACTGATAGTTCTAGTATTGTGACTAGCATGCAGGAGGGTACGCCTCCACTAAATTATTCATCAGATAACCCCAACACCAACTCAATGGTCGGGCATGATATTGAGTTACCCAGATTCAATGGGAATGGAGCAGAGGATCAAGAGAAGCATTGGTTCCTCTGTGAAGCTATTTGGATTGTTCTCCTAGTTCATAATGTGGACCTAAAGAAGGCGCAGATGATCACAACTTTGAGGGGTCATGCACTGGACTAGTTTATGAAGTTCTTCGTAGTACCACTAGGGACACTACAAAATACCCTTGAAGAAATACGACTTGCAATGATATATGAGTTTAGAAAACTTAAATCTGAGTCGTAGTGCATCACCAAGATCAAGGAGATAAAACAAATCATTGGAAAAGTCCATATGGGACTTTGACCAATGGTTTAAAAATTTGATGGACAAAGTAGGATTCCAAATGTCGGATGTGCAACATAAAGAGTGGTTTATTTATGCACTATTACCAGACATCTGAGGCCCATTAATGCAAAAAAATATTGACTCACAAGCCGCAAGCGCTGGAATTGGAAATGAAGCTCTAAGACTCACCAATCAGTGATGGTGCCGCAGGAATGGTGTAGATTCAGTCACAACTAGCTAATCTAATGATACCAATTCAGGATATCAAGAAGGGAAAGGAAGCCCAATAATACTTGAGTGCCCATTGACTACCCTAGTGCCACATATTCCATAAAAGAGGGCATCATAAATAAGAGTGCCTATACTTGCAGAAGATTGTAAGTACCCCAACAAGCCTTTTCTGTAAATTTTGTAAGTTAGTAGGGCATGAAGAGAAGGATTGCAGAGCATACAAACTCTTGAAGGAAAAGATAGTAGACACCTACTTGATGAAGAACAATGGGTAGTTTATGAATGAACAGGTGCAAACGCACTACCATCCTGCTCCTTTCCCACCAAATCAATATGCGCCTCATAATTAGTATGCACCACAGAATCAATATCATCCACAATACCAACATAATAAGTACCCCATGAAGTAGCCACACCCTTAGGGAAGGGGTGGTGGAGACTTCAGAGGCAGAGGAGGAGGAGGATTTGGGAGAGGAATATGTCAAGTTACATGCTATAACTATGGAGAACCGGGCCATTATACCAAAGATTTCCAGGAGCCTGCAAATACATGTTCATATTGCAAAGGGCAGGACCATAATGTAGAGTAGTGTCCCCAGTTGATTGCAAGGTGGAAAGTTAGGACCATTGCAGGTCCTAACCTTGTGCAGAATCCAGACCCAAATCTGAATCCTAACTTGAACAGCGAGATGATTGATGCTGACCTAAGAGAGCCAAGCGTTGTTGCCATAAAATGAGGAGGTGTTGCAACCATAGTTGATCAAGATATACCACAACAACAACAAATGCAAGTACAACTCATGGCATAGAAGAAAGTCCCATTCAATGTCCAAAAAAGGAATAAAGTATTCTTGGACATGTGACCAGGGTTTTTGGACCTAGAACAACCATCTTCCTTGGCTAAAGTAAGGGAGATTCTTGAACGATTCCAACAACTATTCTAGAAGCAAACCATGAAAAAGGTTAGTAAGCTCAAGTCATTTCTATCATGTTGCTTAGCACTAATTTAGGATAGAGATGTTATAGCAGAACTACAAGCACTCATAGAAGAAACCCCAAAAGAGTCGCAACCAGAGAGGAGAGTTAACAAGGTCAAGAATGAATTCCAAACTGGGCATGAGTTAAGAATGAATACGTGGATAGGGGATCATGACATGAATTACATCATCCTAGATCCCGGGTTGGACGTCAATATTTTGACGCGATACACTTGGGAGAGCATGGAAAATCCACGCTTGGACTAGTCTCCTATCTAGTTGAGGTTTTCTAATCAGGCGAAGGTCCTACCAATTGCTAGGTTGAGTCAAGTAACTATCGTCACAGAGGGGTTGTGCACATTTGCATACTTTGAATTCATCAACATTGTCGATGACACGAACCCATATCCTGTGCTGCTGGGGATATATTAGGCCATAGATAATCATACCATTATAAATTTCAAGAAAAGGATTCTCTAATTTGAGGATGACAAGATGAGGGTAGTGTCTCCCATTTATCCATTAGAAGGACAAATATATGTTGATCCTGTCTGCAACGAGGGGCAGGGTGATTATCTCGATTAGGTCTACAATGTCACTGCCTTACAAGAATATTACATCAACCCGATAGCATCTGAAAACCTAAGCTGGAGGAGTCCTAGTTCCAGCACATCAGACTCAAAAGAGGCCTCAGAGAACTGGAAAAAAATATTGCATGAAGTCTCTATGATGTGCACCAGAATTACAAGGTCTATGTGATGGGTGGAGAATGAGTTACGAGAGATACCCATCTATGAGGTTTTACCTAACCTTGTGACCTCTCCATGGTATATGCACTTCAGAAGTTCCAACATTACTTGTTGGGTGGGCATTTCAAAATTATACTGATCATTCAACATTGAAATACCTAGTCAACAAGCCAGTGTTGGGGGGAAGATCTGTGGATGGCTCCTCTTGTTTCAAGAATTTGAATTTGAGGTCATAGTTAAGCATGGTAAAATCAATGTCAAACGTTACCACCTGTCAAGGATAGAAAGTGGTGAAGAACCAACCAATCTGGAGGATAACTTGCTCGGTGTACAACTATTTGTGATCCACATGATGGATGATCAGAAAAGGGAATTTAACGATGTCATCCACTTCCTAAGAACAGGATATGCACCTGAAGGATTTTCCACTAACCAAAAGAAACATTTGGTTTTCAAAGATGTTGATTATACATTGATTGTGGGACACTTGTACAAGTTAGGCACGGTGAAATATTGTGACACTGTGTTTTTTACTATGAGTGCCAATAGGTAATGAGTGAAGCACGTGCCGATGTCATAGGAGGACATCACGTTGGAAAGGAAACCATGCACAAGATACTACAGGTAGGACTATGGTGTCCAACCATACATATGGACACTAAGAGATTCTTTTGGCACTATGATATCTTCTAGAGAACGGGAACATTGTTGTGATGAGATACTGCTTGCACCGTAGATAACGCTTCAAGCATTTGACAAGTGGGTAATTGATTTTGTTGGACTGATCAGTCAACTAGGGAAGAATAATCACGTGCACTACATTATCACTGTAATAGAATACTTAACCATATCGGATGAAGCCACTCCTATTAAATATTACACTACCCCTATTGCAGCGAATGTTTTATTTGAAAATGTGGTGACCAAATTTGGTTGTCCAAAAATTCCACTTGATGACCAAGGTACACATTTTGTTAACAAAATGATTGCTAAGCTTACTACAGAGTTCTAGATTCAACATAAGAAGATGAAACCATATCATCCTCAGGAAAATGGAGTGGTTGAATCCTTCATCAATATTCTAGAGAATGCATTAACCAAGGTATGTAATGTGCACGGAGATTATTGGGATCATAAAGTCTTAGCTGTGCTATGGGCATACTGCACCACTTTCAAGTGACTGACATGGCACACTCCATTCAGATTAGTGTATGGCCAAGAATTTGTTGTGTTGATGGAATAAATTTTGTCGAGCCAAAGGATTGTTGCACTCACAAAAATGACCGATGGAGATGTTGTTGAGCAAAGTTTGTTGCAGCTCGTTCAGAGGGAAGAGGAACGCTTTGTCGCAAGATTCCATTAGACTATCAAGAAGCAGAGGAAGAAATCATGGCATGATCTCCATATCAGGATTAAGACATTTAAAGTTGGAGGACTTGTGTTGTTGTATGACACTAAATTATTCAAACATCCAAGGAAATTAAAGACGCATTGACTAGGGCCATATTTGATTACGCATATCACAGACACAGGCATAGTAAAATTGCATAAGTTGAATGTGACATACGTCACAGGTATGGTAAATGGAAGTTTCCTGAAACCTTACCATGATGGCCACGACATTCCTGGGTAAGGTTGCATCAAAAAAAGAAGAGAGAGAAGGAAGGAAATTGTTCTATCACACGTCTGTGAAAGAAGCAGACAAAGCATTGTAAGAAGTGGGAATGACAAGATGGAGGACATTAAAGTATGAATATCCAAAAAATATATAGGCAGTTATGATAGTGAGGAACTATTAATTAGACGAGTGGAAAATGACGGTGTTCTTTTTGGTCCCATTAGTCATTTCCCCCATAACTACCATAACTATCCTAACAGATGTAACTTAGAAATCAAGAACGAATTAATGTGGAGTGCGTCGAATGAGAAGCCCATGTGATCGACAAGAGCTTGAACTCCCATCGAATGATGACTGTAGGATGCACTGGAACCCATAAATATGAGCTTCGTTGTCAAGTTTTCGTTTAATTGCACCCAATGAAGCATAGAGAACCAGAGTTGATACTTAACAGAGTCGAAACCCATGGTTATAGAGATTTCTAGTGCTAGTGAGCTATCATACGTGACTATCGCCTCTCTGTATCCGAGAAATGCAAGGATAAGGCCATTGCGGATATTCTTGTTGATGAAATACTAGAATCACCAACTTGTAGAGACGTTGGCTACACCTTGGAATAACAGAACCTATTAAGACATTATTTTCATCCAAGGAGGTTCAACATGTAGGAGGTGAGGCTTTCGAATAAAGCATGCTCCTCCTTAATGACACTTCAGATATCTACTGGTGTACCCCTGTTGATGGATAAACTATTGAAGCTGGCCAAGTTGCAGTTTGAGGATGTTGACACCTGTAATAAGGTGGGCTTGGAAAGGAAAAACTACATGGTAATGCTTCCATCTATGTTGCCTAATCCCTAGCTTATAGTACCTATGGAGTGGTCCATCAGTGTCAACAATGCGGGCTTGTTAAACTTGCTGCTCATGCTACACCTTGGTTAGAGCACGCAAGTAACCACACAAGTAACCATAAGGATAAATTCCACTACTCCTAGATTCTCATACTGATTTCCTTTATTCTATGGTCCAACCCACCAGACTACTAGCCACTGGATGTCCTAGTGATTTTCCTCAACAGAAAGTATCACAACCTATGGGAGGACAAGGAGGACAAAATTCAGAAGTTGAACAATAACATTGATTTCTTTCTGCACAGTGAGGCACTACGTGATGTAATAAAGCAGTCACATAGAGTAAGGGTTGTGACGATGCAGAAATAATTGGCATTCATGAACTTTCAGGTCGTTGTCCACAATGTTATCTTGGATCCACGACAGGACCCAACCAAGCAAGCACACCAGGAAGGGTTTATGATCACTGACGCCAATGTGGACACAATTGTCTAGGACTAGCACACATAATGGCGTGACACAGTCGAGGAGAAGATGGACCAAGGAGGAAACAAGGGAGGAGATGGCCAAGGAAGTGTCTAAGGTGAGGGCCAAGGAAATGGCCAAGAGAATGGTCAGGGTCATGACCAAGATGATGGGAAAGGTAATGACGGTGGCGACAGGAAAGACAATCAGTCGTCGAACTTCGACAATGACAATAGTGAGAAAAGAAAAGATGATGATGGTGATGATGATGATGATGAATCTGAAGGAACACCTACTGATGAGGATGTGTAGAAGGATTAGGAAGAGGTCCACAACACAGAGCAGCATCAGTCACAACATAAGAAGCGAAAAGCAGACAAATCAGCTAACACAGTTAACTTAGTCGAGGAGGAGATAAGCCTATTGTCTGATGCCATTGCAGAGGTTGCAAAGTCCAGTCTAAAGGGACTAATTAAGAAAGAGCTATGACTGACTAACAAACTAGTGGACCATATCAGTACCCTGACTAAAGCTATTAATGAGGTCAAAAGCACAGTCGAGGATGATACTTACGGCTTGGACCCTAACGACATGCAAGTAACATTGCTACTGTTGCCACTGGTAAAAATAGACATTGAGGAAAGAGAAATGGAAATAGAGAATCCCGAGTTTGATAATATATTCCATGGGTTTGAAATTCTATATATGGATTTCTTTAAACATACACTAGCTGAATTCTATGCCATGCAGCATGTGGCTGCGACAGAGATACAGATCCAGGAGAATGTTCTTTCCTATTAGGAAACCAAGCAGAAAAGGAATGTGAAAGAGCATGAGACCCTCCTCCAAGAAAAAGAGCAACAAATTAATGCCATAGAATAGAGATGACTTACACTAGCAGAAGCCATCAAGAGCTCCATCATAGAGTTCCCATGAGAAGAAGGACAAGAAGATGAGGATTCAACAGCCAAGGTTGACTGGATTTTGTGGATAGCAGTGGAACTCAATAAATAGGTCGAGGAGGTACATGCATGACATATATCAAGAACACATCCTATAGTGCTTGAAGAGTGCAAACAAATTTTTTTTGAGGATTCCAAGATGATAAGAAAGGAGAAACAATATGTAATAAGGCAGTGGAAGTCATTTCTAGGATGTGGGAAGCACTTCTGGAGGATGAGACTATGGAGAAGATAAAGGAAGATGCATGGAAAGCTGATTTGAAAATCACCATGATAAAGGAAGACATGAAGAAGCTTCCAATCAAGGAAAGGAGCACAAGGGTCGTAGAGCTGAAACAACTACAATAGGAAGTGAAAAATCTCTGCAACTAGGAGCAAAAAAGGAATGATGAGATGACATGACATTAGTCAAAACCATAGCGAGTGACAGGAATTATTGAGGCTATCCAGCATAAGCTTCAACACATCACACAGTCATTGAAGCAGGACCGTTAGAACATATGAGTTTCGACCCTATGGAACAGTTGGCTAAGTAAGTTAAGGAGGTTAGCATCGATGTTTGCTGGGTGTAGAAAATTTTGTAGGAGTTTTAGGACAAGGTTAGTCCTATGGTGCAGCCTATGCTAGAGGCAGCAGTTTTGCAAAACCCTAAATTTCGCATAGGCATTATTTTTGCTTAGTGGCTCAGGATGAGCCACATGTGAGTGTTGGGGGGTTGTTGGGCTGGGAAAAGTACACAAGGAAGAATCCGACACACAAGCGCAAGAGGAAAAGTAGATGCACGACAGAGGAAAAATAGCTAAAGGAAGAAGTGCAAGCACAGAGTAGAGGAAGTTGTCACAAGGATTGGTATAAAGAGGAAAGGAAAATCTGATTTGGTGAAAGAAGCAGGTAGAATAGTTAAAGTGGAACCGGTGCAAGTGAAGGAATATTGTAGAAGGATGAACCAACAAAATTCTAAAGGATAGTTTTGTAGCTATTAATGACTTGTACAGGTAGGATGAAATACATTTATACGACCAGTTATGGTCATGGTTAATGTAATGAAGGAATTTTGCAGATAGGTATGGGCCTGTCATTAATGTAATAAAAGATATTTTGTAGCTACTTTTTTTTGTAATAACTGAGTTGTACTTAGTCGACCCTGCGTTGTCTTGTAAACACTATAAGTAGGAGGAACCCGCTCTGTATAAGGGTTAGCTTCATTAAGAGTTAATAAGCATATGAGTATTGTAAAATATCAGAGAGAAGTATGATAGTAGGAGGTTGTTGAGTCATGGAACTGCAGCTTATTGTGTAGACCATTAAGTAGAAGAGTCGATCCAGGCTATGTGTGGATTAGTAGGGGTAGGTAGAAGAATAAACCAAAGAGCCTGAGAACTAGAAAATATTGAGCTAGATAGACATATATTAAGAACAGTCTACAAATCACAGAATGCAGGGTGCTATATATAATTTATCATGCCAGACGAAGAGCACCTTGTTGGTTTTTCCTAGATGGGTTCCCATGTTACTTCCCATGTCGAATGAAATAATGATGTTGAATATTGAAGGATTATGTGAATGTTTGCTTACTTTGTATTACTACAGTTACTATTGAATGTATGTCACAATATTACCAGTAAGTAAATGAATGAATGAATGTTTAAGTACTGTTTACATGTTATGTATGATTTCATGGTTAAGCTGCTAAGTTACAATATAATTCTCCCATTGATCATTATAATTAAGGAATCAGCGGTGCCACATAGTTGCACCAGTTGTTAAATGGTTAAGGACGAGTTTGCATCGCATGCCAGTTGTGGAACACAGTTACACCTCTATCGCATAATAACAAACTCCATTCATCCATCACTATCAATCTCCTTGGTCACGCTCCAAGCTGGGACTATAATCCCTCACTAACTGGGGAAACATGGTTCTAGAAGTTACACACTAATAAATCTCAGGTGAGACTGCGCCTACCTCACAAGTGTTGCCGACTGAGCTTGCTCTGTCGGGACGATGTCCTTAGGTGTTTTTCTTGTATTGTGTTGGTGTTGAACCTCGGGTAGAGACAAGAAGGAATATTAGGCCAACAAAACACTTGTGCATTACATTTATACAAAATTTTCGCACATTTTGTAAGACTATAACACGTGCACGTTGTGTAAGAAATAACTTTATATTTTATTATTTTGTCAATTATAACAATAATATTTTTTATTTTATGTCCCCCCCACCCCCATCTCCCCCCTAAATCTTACTAGCTCCCATCCTCCTCTCCCTACCTCTAACCCCCCGTCATCTCTCTCCCTAGCACACCACCACCCCATTATCTCTCTCTCTCTCTCTNCTCCTTCTCCACTCTGTCTCACTCCATAACTCATCCAAATACCTCTAACCCCCACCTACATATCTATTCCCCAACCACCCACCCCTCTCTCTCCCTTTCTCCCTCACATACATAGGGAAACCCACAGACATCCATAGGTCATTCCATACTACTAATACCCCCCTTCCACTCTCTCTCTCTCTCTCTCTCTCTCTCTCTCTCTCTCTCTCTCTCTCT
>LPNX010032269.1:250021-274790 GCA_001517045.1 Pseudotsuga menziesii
TCCACTTTTTCTCTCTCCTACCAATCTCCCCCCTAATTTGAATACTAGCCCCCTATTTCCCCCCCTAATGCTTTCTAACCCCTTTTGCACTCTCTATAACTCCGCAACACATCCAACTACCTCTAACCCCAACAATTCTATCTATTCCACAACCCCTCCCCCCCCTCTCTATAATGTCCCCAAAAATTGAAAAAAAAAATATAGGCTAGTGAAAACTACCCAAAAGGGATCATTAGTACTTGTGCGGAAACACAGGTGCTTCTTATACTTTTGACGTCTTCAGATTCTTCCCACTGTATTGTTAATCTCTTATCCATTTAGTGAATATCAGTTTGTTTACTTCTTATGTCTTAATTATGTTATTTAAACCATCGATATGTCTTAGTTATTATTGTCGGTAAATGAATGAGTTATATAGATCATTGTTTTGCTCCTACACATGTATACTTTGTTTATTTAATAAAAACTAGCTTAACTTTGTTGATGGGAACAAAGTGATGGAGTGGCGAGACTCTTTCTCCCATGATGATCTGAGAGGTAAGGTTATTCTTCATTATGTAGGCCTACTTAGTTCATTCGAACTAAGGAACCTTATTCATCAATTCACAGGTTACTCTTGTGACATCGAGATTATTGGTTACTTGACACAATTCAGTTCTTAGTTATACTTCCCGTTCCATCTTGCACTCTTGTTACTGATCTGTTTTATGACTGAGGTATGTCCTATGTTTGCTAATTATCTTTATTTGTTATTTTACTAGATGCTTATGAATTATCTTACTATCCCTACCATTATTATTGTCTATCTCTTGTTTAGTTACTTACTCGTCTCTTGTTTCTATTTTGCAGGTTTTCCTTGGTTACGAGCTTGTAAACTTATGCTTGTTATCCCTAGTGAGGGCATCATGGCACACTACATTTGCCATGATTCCTAAATGCTACAAACCTATACTATGACTTAGTGCATATACTACCTCTATGAACTATCATAAACGGCATGTGATAATACTATAAGCTTGTTGCTAAGGGGAAGACATTGTGACACTATATGATAGTGTTAAAGGCCTGCACATATCATAATGTTGTGACTATGGTATACATTCCATGTCACTAGCATTGAGCCTGCGCTGACATTTCAAGGGTGGAGAAACCATAGTATAGAGGGTTTAACATATGGCTTGGTTGATATAACATTGATCCACAAAATTATGGTTGGGGTTTATGGAGGTGTTAATTCCATCGAGGTTGGTGAAAACCCTTGGAAAAGGACTTGGGATTCGTTGTTTGTGCATTATGGTTTTGGAATTTTGGTTTAGTGTGGCCTCTGTGCATTTGGAGAAGGGAGACGACCCCGTCGATTCGCAGGTAAGATTAAACCAGATCTATGTAAAATGCATTTGCTTCGTTGGTTCCTTCATGGCATGGTAATTCTCCTCATGCCATCATTGGTTTGTCTGCAGGTGAATGCGAAGGCACTCCAGGGTTTGCATAGGCTGCACTTGTCGATTTTGGGATTTCTTCTTCATAGCCATGGTAAGCCTGCTAGCAATGTTACTTGTCTCCTCTCATTCTGGGAATTCGTGAGTTGGAAATATTTACTGGGTTTGGGTTTCATGTGGCACTTGTTTACTCTTCCTTCGGGGTTTACAATGTAGCTTGATATGGTTTTAAATGGACTCTCGTTGAGACGTTTGGCATTTGTTTGGGCCATTTCTGCACCATTACTTGTAATGGTGCCATAGCTCACAGCTTCCCATTAATGCTTTAATACTTGACTGTCCATCAAAGAGGTTTCGTGCCTCTCTGTGTAAATACAAGGTGCATTGGTTTTTCTATGAGGACTATAAATTTTTGATATGAAATGCCTATGATTTCATTCAACATTTAATACTATGTAAACTCGGGATTTGTATTGTTATTTAAATGTTGCGTTTTATGTGGACTTTAATGGGATCGATCATGGCCTTAAAGCCCATGGAAATTTACTCTGTGTATAAATATTGTTTTGGGTTAACTTCAGTATGCACAACACTATGTTTGTTTGGTTTGTATTTTAAGTTGGGAGATTCTAGAGCTTGGGCGTTATGCCATGGGCTGCACCATTGTAACAATGGTTTCATAGCCCATTGGCTTACCACCACGTGCTCTGCGTTAGTGTATAAACGGAGTCTGTGTTTTAAAACAAAGTATTGAAATCTTAGTTGTTATATTTGCTTAGCATGGGTGTAGGCCATGGCACAAATGAAATGTGCCTCTGCTAATGACTGTGATAGCTTTTAGTTGGAATTTTATATGTAAATTGTTTACTTGAAAAGAATCAGGCCGTAACAGCCAGGGTTATGAAAACCCACAATATCGATTTGGTTTATTAGCGTGACTATGTGATTAGATTGGAACTTGGCCGAGGCCGTAGCTAGGGTCTTTACAACCTCATTGTTAGTGTATGAGTTGTTTGGTTAAAGGATTTTGGCGTAGCTTTAAAAGTGTAGCCTGCACATATTAGATATAAATCATGGGTTGTATAGAGATTGTTATGTGATTACTTACTGCTTGAGTATAAAATGCTTATGGTTTTATTAATGCTAACTCCTTGATTCTGGACATCTATAGGATTCGATGTCACGACCTCTTGTTGGAAAAATCGGTTTTAGTTGTTTAAATGTTTAACATGATACATTTGGTTATGTGTAGATCTTAAATGGGATGTTTAATGCCCTTTATGTTTTTATAATGGATGACTGTAATAATAGGGCTGTGAATTAAACATTTGAGATATGTAAATGGATGCGATTTGGACTGTAGATTTTATACAATAAGACAGAGCTTTGATCTTGGACCACGTGGATGATCACGATGCCTTCTCTGTTTGGTTAATTATGGTTATGTTTATTAAAATCAAATATTATGATATTTAATTTGTTTTTACATGATTATGTAGAGCAGACCTTAGAAGGTCTAATAATAATTTGTTAGCTTGTTTATTATATGAATTATGTTCCTAGTATATCTAGTTTAAATTATAAACTTGTATTAGTTAACATAACCAATATTTTAATTAAATTCTACTGAATTAGTTTTGTTGAGAATTAGTGCAAGCCTCTGCTGACAAATGGAATATGTCAGCAGATAATTAAATACAAAGAACAAGGTAAAAAAAATGTAATACTAAGATCAAAACCTAGTTAATACCAGAACATTTATGAAAGATGCAACCCTGAACATAAACAACATATGATAAAAATTCTCCATCCTATGATTAGTAAATTGCGGATACAAACCCTAGCAGATTGTTAACCCTAAAGCTGAACCATTAGGGTATAGAAATTATATTGCAACCATTACTTAACATAAACAATACTGAAACTTTGGGAAGAAATAGAATAGGCCTTCAAGGGTTTCATACCTGAAATTGAAGCTTTGTCAATTTTTGCACCTGCACACTTAAATAACCAGTGTTAACAATTCAATGCAAATCTGACCTCTGTTAGATGACAAAATCACTTTGGAACTATCATGTTCATCCCAACCATGACCTGGAACTATTCCTAGTTCTAATATGGATCCCCTCGAGCTGGACTCCAACATGCAAGTAGCTTAGAGCTGCTGAGGTAGGGTTTCCTAACTCATAATCAGTTCTAAAACAATCCTCTTTTCCTTACAGGAAAAGTTCTCCAAGAAAACACTTGAGAGCAAAACAGGCTGAATAATAATTCTCCTAGATGAAAATAAGAACCCAAGCCTTTTCTTGGGTTGAGTCTTTATAGGCAGAATTTTCAGTCAAAGGGGCAGTTAAATCAAGAAATCCTTGATTTGTTGATTTAACCCTTTTTAATTTACTGGGATAATTTTCAATTTTTAACCTAGGAACTTTTAACTAGTTCATAGTTAGTCTTTCATAGTTATTTCGCTATTTATTAGTCCTTTAATAATAAATAAAAATTGGTGGAGCTTCTTTTCTTTCTTTATTCAATTATATAATTAATCATAATTAATTCTTTATACATACTATGTATAAAATACATAGTATTAAAATACTATCTTAACATTTGTCTTCGGGCATCATGTATCATGATCCCTACACTTAACAACAGTTGCTTATAAAGGTCAAGTACATAGATGGCTCAGGTTTACTAGGCTAAGGAACTCTAAACATCCTTGCATGTTGGACTTCCCTCATAGAACATGGTATCTCTTCACTACTTTGATGAGAATACAAAAATTCAAAATTTCATTCAATCACTTATAAATAAGTATGATGATAATCAATATTTTTCTCGAGCCATTTTCGCTCAGAATTTATTAAATTCTTTTTAGTAACCCCTAGCCCTCACCAGAGCCCATACTCAGTGCCTATAGTAGGGAGTTACAAACATAGTGTAATTTTAGAGCCTTCGCTCAACACTAAATGCTAGGATGTACTTGTACGATATAGCTAGGGATACAATGGCCAAAGATCTGATGCTCGAGATCTTATTCCCAACATTTCCAATTATATTTTCATGTGTTCCAGAGATTTATGCTCAAAAATTATGTAAGTACTCATGTGATCCAGAGCCTCTCACTCAACAAAAATCATCTCATCGATCATGTGCTTCAAGGTCCACACCCAACACAAACATTTCATCAATCATGTGCTTCAGGGTCCACACCCAACACAAAACATATATATACATATATATCATTAACAATTGGCTTATGGCCAATCTACAAAAAAAATCATCATGATCAATAGGCTCATGCCTATAAATGGTAGGTTCAAAATTCAGGATAGTACATCCCTCCCTGCTTAGTACAAAACCATCCCTGATGTTCTAGGGACTCTAAATGATATCATAAAACAACACAGGGTAAGCCTTTCTCATGGTGGCCCCATTCTCCTAGGTAGCCTCATCTACCTCAAAGTGCTTCCACTGCACTTTCAATTGGACTATAGTGTGCTTCCAAATCTACACTTCTCTCTTGTCCAATATATGCAAAGGCTTAGGGGAAATTCCCCCTCAGGTTCCACCTATAATAAGGACCAATCAATGACATGCTTGGTGTCATAAACATATTTATTTAATAAAGATGCATGGAAAACATTATGAACTCTTACATGCGCAGGTAATGCTAATTCATAAGCCACTGGTCCTTTCTTGGCCAGAATTTCAAAAGGTCCACAAAATCTAGGTGCTAACTTACCACACCTACCCAATCTCAACGAGCTCCATTTTGCTTTCACTTTCAAGTAGACATGCTCACCTACTTGATAGTATTTATATTTTCTTTTCTTTTCCGCATAACTTTTCTGATGGTCTTGTGCCTCTTTAAGGTTTCCCTTGACCTTGGTAACTAACTGTTCCAAGTCCAATAACAGGTCAGGCCCTAACATGAGCCGATCCACATGACTGTCCCAAGTAACTGGGATCCTAAAATTTTGTCCATAGAGTACCTCGAAAGGACGCATCTTGGTGGAAGCCTGATACCCGTTGTTATATGCAAACTCTGCAAGGTGCAGATAATCCTCCCACTTCGTGGGGTTGTTCATGACATACATTTGAAACATGTCTTCAATAATTTGGTTTACTTTTTTAGTCTACCCGTCCGTCTACGGGTGATAAGTAGTGCTAAAGTTCATATGCGTCTCTAATCCAGAGAACAAATATCTCCAAATGTTTCCTGTAAACTTAACATCTCGATCTGAGATAATTTCTTTGGGTATCCCATGCAATCTAAATATCTCTTTCAAGAAGATATCGATAATGTTCATTGCCTTGTAGGTCGATTTCATGGGGATGAAGTGTGCTTCCTTTGACATCTTGTCAGTGACTACGAAGATGGAATCATTTTGCTTCTTGATTTTCAGTAAGCCGGTATTAAAATCCATACTAATAACCTCCCACTTCCATTCCAAAATGGGGAATGGCTGTAGCAATCCTGAAGGATGTATGTGCTCAGCTTTACCTAGCTGGAATTCCTGACATTTCGCAATAAACATTGCAATGCCGGCCTTTAACTTAGGCCATAAAAAAGTGTCTCTTGATGGAAGATATCATATTTTGATATCCCGGTTTCCCTGATTAGGGTTCCCTATGAAATTCTGTGAGGATGTTGGACTGAATGTTCCCTCCATCTAGAACATACAATCTATCCTTGGACCATATTAGTTCGGATTCATCCACCTTGTATTCCTTCTGTTGTTGAAACAAATGGTCCTCTTGGACCTTATTAAGGATTTCCACATAGAACAGGTCAACCTTGTTGTTCGTTCTAATATTCTCATGCAAATCTACATCAGTTTGACACAGGGTCACCTCATATATCATATGAGTTCATCGACTCAAAGCATCAGCAACCTTGTTTTCTTTACCCTTAATATTATTTAGTTCAATGTGATACTCACTTAGGAAGGCCAACCATCTGGCTTGCCTCGCATTCAGATCGGGTTGATCAAATAAATATTTTAGACTCATATTGTCATTCTTTAGAAGGAACTTCCTCCCCATGAGGTATTGCCTCCACATATTCAGAGCGTGGATAATGGTTGTTAGCTCAAGATCATGCGTGGGATAATTATACTCATGCTCTTTTAATTTCTATGATTCATAACAAATTGCATGATCATTTTGCAAGAGGACTCCTCCAATTCCTTTCTTGCTTTCATCCGTGCATACAACGAAATCCCCATCAGGATCCGCAATCTGCAACACTGGTGCGGTCATCAAAATATGCTTAAGCTTTTGAAAAATTTCTTCACACTTGTCAGTCCATAAGAACTTGTTTGCTTTCTTCTGCAAATCCATCATGGGGAAAGTGATTCTCGAGAAGTTCCCAATGAACTTTCGATAATATCCACCTAATCCCAAGAATGACCTAATGTCAGTGACACTAGTCGAGGAAGGCCAATCCTTTATGCCTCGAATCTTTTCTGGGTCCATAGCTATTCTTACTTCAGATATGATGTGACCTAGGTACCGTATTTGGGGTTTGTAAAATCACATTTACTAAAATTAGCGTAGAGCTGGTGTTCTCTCAACACGCGAAGTACTATGCGAAGGTGTTTTTCGTGTTCCTCTTTATTCTTGGAATAAACCAGAATGTATTCAATAAATAATAGCATGAACTTATCCAGATATTTACTGAATATGTTGTTCATCATACACATAAAGTTTGCGGGTGCATTGGTCAACCCGAATGGAATCACTACAAAATCGTAGTGCCCATACCTCATATGAAAAGTGGTCTTGGGAATATCTTCATCTTGGATCCATACCTAATGGTACCCGGATTGCAGGCCAATCTTTGAAAAGAATTTGGCTCCTCCCACCTGGTTGAACAAATCATCGATCCTAGGGAGTGGGTAACGGTTCTTTATAGTCATTTTTTTCAACTGAAGATAATCAATGTACATCTGTATCGTAACATCCTTCTTCTTTATGAACAAAATTGGTGCTCCCCAAGGGGACACAATAGGTCGAATGTACCCTTTCTCTATCAACTCCTGCAGCTACAGTTTGAGTTCCACCAATTCTGGTGCACTAATGGGGTAGGGGGCTTTGGAGGCTAGAACTGATCTTGGGGTCAGTTCGATGGAAAATTCTAAGTCTTGTTTCAGAGGTAATCCAAGGATTTCCTTTGGAAAGACGTCCTTAAATTCTTTAAGAACAACGAAGTCTTTTATACGTTGTTCTCTATCCAAATCTACATCTTGGATGTTCATCGCAAACAACTTGCAGCCCTTCCTAACACACTTCTTTGCTTGTAAGGAAAAGATTTGTCTTACAAAAACATTCTTTGAAATTCCTTGAACCTTCACTCGATTCCCTTGGCTATCAGTACACAAGATAGACTCATGTAGACAATTGAGCATGACATGGTGGAGTTCCAACCAGTCCATGCTGATAAGAATATCGTACGATCCTAAAGGTAGGATGTTCAGGTTTACCTAGATGGCAAGCCTAGCCTATATCACACTTGAATAGTTATGAACTTGGAAATACTTACTCATTCCTAGTGACCATTCTTCATCCTTTTATCTCCTATTTACTTCACCTTCATAGGTCGAGGCTCTTATTTTTTGAAACTCCTCCTGAAGATTGTCATCACTTCTCTGCTTCTTTCTCTATGGAGAAAGTGAGTCATCACTGACAGGATTGTGATGATCTTTTTTATTTGCGACAGGTGTACCTTCTTTTTCTGCTTCTCTTGGGCTACTGGCCCGCTCATGGTACGATTCTCTTTTGGTTCTGTATGTGGACTGGGTAGGTTTACCTTGCGGGCTTCCTCCCATCATGTTACACAATAATGCTTCATTTATAGCTTGATGTTCCTTTGTTTCATTTAGACTGTCTTCTATAAAAAAATTCTATTCAGCTTGAAGACTGTGCAAATTTTTTAGCACATCAGAGTTTATCTCGACCACCAAGTTCACTTTTGGAGTGGGGGTCGTCATTTCTTCATGCCAGCTATTTTCTTCCTTAGTATTCATATACTAAACAGCGTTGTAAAAAAATTTCTGAACACCAAAAAGTTTTAATAGCAGCAAAAATTTTTGGTAGTAACAAAATTACTTATCATACTTTATTTTCTCTGCGTGAATTCCTGGTGTGGCCATAAGTCTCTCAGTATGGAAACTGGGCTTTGATACCACTTGTAATTTCCCCAAAAATTGAAAAAAATATAAATTATAGGCTACGGAAAACTACCCAAAAGGGATCATTAGTACTCGTGAGGAAACACATGTGCTTCTTATACTTTTGACCTCTTCAGATTTTGCCCAGTGTCTTCTTAATCTCTTATCCATTCAGTGACTATAAGTTTGTTTACTTCTTATGTCTCAATTCTGTTATTTAAACTATCAATATATCTTAGTTATTACTGTCGGTAAATGAATGAGTTATATAGATTATTGTTTTGCTCCTGCAAACATATACTTTGTTTATTTAATGCAAACTAACTTAACTTTGTTGATGGGAACAAAGTGATGGAGTGGCGGGACTCATTCTCCCATGACGATCTAAGAGGTAAGGTTATTCTTCATTATGCAGGATTACTCAGTTCATTCGAACTAAGGCACCTTATTCATTGATTCACAGGTTACTCTTGCGACATTGGGATTATTGGTTACATGACACAATTAAGTTCTTAGTTATACTTCCCATTCCATATTGCACTTTTGTTACTTCTGTATTTTACAATTCAGGTATGCCATATGCTTGCTGATTATCTTCATTCGTTAATTTACTAGATGCTTATGAATTATATTACTATCCCTACCATTATTATTGTGTATCTCTTGTTTAGTTACTTACTCGTCTCTTGTTTCTATTTTGCAGGTTTACCTTGCTTACGATCTTGTAAACTTATGCTTGTTCTTCGTAGTGAGGGAATCATGGCATACTATGTTTTTCATGATTCCTAAATGCTACAAACCTAGATTACGGCTTAAGCGCATATACTACCTATATGAACTATCATAAATGGCATGTGATAATACTATAAGCTTGTTGCTAAGGGGAAGACATTATGACACTATATATATGATAGTGTTAAAGGGTTGTGCATATCATAATGTTGGGACTATAGTATACATTCCATGCCACTATTATTTAGCCTGCGCTGACTTTTAAAGGGTGGTGAAACCATAGTATAGAGGGTTTAACATATGGCTTGGTTGATATAATGTTGATCCACAAACTTATGGTTGGGGTTTATGGAGGCGTTAATGGCCACCAGTTGGTTCCATTAATGCCATCGAGGTTGGTGAAAACCCTTGGCAAAGGACTTGGCATTCACTATTTATGCATTATGGTTTTGACATTTTGGTTTGGTGTGGCCTCTATGCATTTGTAGAAGGGAGATGACCCCGTCGATTTGTAGGTAAGATTAAACTAGCTCTGTGTAAAATGAATTTGCTTCATTGGTTCCTTCATGGCATCATCATGCTCCTCATACCATCGTTGGTTTGTCTGCTGGTGAATGCAAAGGTGCTTTGGGGTTTACACAGAATACACTTGTCAATTTTGGGATTTCTTCTTCATGGCCATGGTAAGCCTGCTAGCAAGATTACTTTCCTCCTCTTGTTCTGGGCATTCCTCAGTTGGGAATATTTACTGGGTTGGGGTTTCATGTGGCAATTGTTTACTCTACCTTCAGAGTTTATGATGTAGCTTGCTCTGGTTTTAAATGGACTCTCATTGAGAGGTTTGGAATTTGTTTGGGCCGTGGCTGCACCATTACTTGTAATGGTGCCATAGCTCACAACTTTCCATTAATGTTTTAATACTTGATTGTCCATCAAAGAGGTTTTGTGCCTCTCTGTGTAAATACACAATGCGTTGGTTTTTATATGAGGACTATAAAGTTTTGGTATGAAATTCCTACGATTTCATTCAGCATTTAATACTGTGTAAACTTAGGATTTGTATGGTTATTTAAATGCTGCGTTTTATGTGGACTTTAATGGGATCAATCATGGCATTAAAGACTATGGAAATTTACTCTGTATATAAATATTGTTTCGGGTTCAGTTCAGTATGCACAACATTTTGTATGTTTGCTTTTTATTTTAGGCCGGGAGCTTCTAGAGCTTGGGCGTTATGCCATGGGATACACCATTGTAACAATGGTGTCGTAGCCCATTGGCTTACCACCACATGCTCTACATTAGTGTATAAAATGAGTTTGTTATTTCAAATAGAGTATTGAACTCTTAGTTGTTATATTGTCTCAGTGTGGGTGCAGGCCATGCCACGAATCACATGTGCCTCTCCCAATGAATGTGATAGCTTTTAGTTGGTATTTTATATGTAAATTGTTTACTTAGAAAGAATCAGGCTATAACAGCTAGGGCTATGACAACCCATGTGTTGAGGCCTGGAAATTCGCAGGCAATAGCATCAAGGGATTCTCCCCAGTCAACGTTCCCAACTAGCCCATGACTGTTTGGAGTAGGGAATCCATCTGGTTTGCGGTCCAGCTACCGTAGTTCAAGTAAAAAAAGGGTCTACCGGTTGCGGCCCAGTCCACCGTATGCTTTTTGTATTTTTTGACTTAATGTATGATATGCATGTGCCTAATTAACAATGCAAGGTGATAAAGATGCAAAGAGTAGTCACAATGTGATGCACAGGTTCTTACCTATCATCTTAGAACTCACAAAAATCAAAATCACATATGCAGCAAAAAAGTAATGCTAACTATCTATCTATCTACCTAACTCTCCCCGGGGAGCCAAATTGTAACTTATTTATGAGTAATGTGTATTGTACATGCATTATAAAGAGAAAATATAGATAGCTGATATTCCTTCCTACAACACATGAATGATCAAAGATATTTAGACAACCAGATAGCCAATTGTTTATGAACAACATGCATTACTCATGGTGGTAATTTCACATAATGAACCAGAAATCATTCAAACAAGAACATAGGCTATAAGAGTTAGAACGATCTCACAGTCAATGGACAAAAAATCCAGAAAAAGAAAATAGTTCATCTTTCCGCAATCCACAGCATAACATTTGAAAGAACCACCAATCTTTCTCCAACAGGAAAACAATAATTCTTTACTGCAAAAAAAATTAGTTCTTCTTACAATATCGCTTTTCATGTCTAACTGGGAAAAATACCTTTCTTCTTCTAATTCTCCTATATTTATACAAAAAGGGTGAAACTGTTGGGCTGCCCACGAATATCCCTTGGGCTTCCCAACTTTTCACCTCCCAAAACTTTCCTAAAATGTTTTTAAAACCGTTACATATTACAAAAATGAATGGTCATTTACGAGGAGAGCCCCACTTGGGTATTCAGAAATTTCCTCCAGGCCAAAGCCTCAGAGGCAATGCCTTCAATTGCACAAGGTTCCAATAATTGAATGTTTATCTCGAATTTAGCAGCTTGGTTCTTGATGGCCTCAATTTTGGCCGCACTCAAACGAAGCTGGTCCTCCAATAACTGCACACTGATGGCCGAATGATCTACTTCACTCCTTAAGACCTGGTGGTCGAGGGCCTTAATGTGCTGTATTTTTTCTTCTTCCTCTTGATACCTCTTCTATAAAATATCCACAAATGAGTTGTGGTCTGGAAAAACCTCTAGCCTATGCTCGTCTTCTACTTGGCACTGGTTATATGTAATCAGGAGCCTTCTGAAGAATTCTGAGCATGTTCCTTTTGTCTTCCTAACAGCCTTTTTGAAATCTTCTGCTGTGTTTATAGCAAACTCTAATAAGTTATAATCCTAGTGAAGGGCTCGCCGATCTTTCGGGAGAACCTCTTCAGGAGTTTCCTCATTATTTTCCAACCTTGTCATTCTTGCTGTCAGGACTTCCATGACGTCCTAAGATCTATCGACAAAATAAGAGGAAGTATCTAGAATTTTGTCTAATTGGCCATCTATTTACAAAACTTTACATCTCTCTTCTTCTATGGAGGTTTGCAGCTGAAGCATCTTGGCCTTTTGTGCTAGCACATGCTCTTTGAAGGGTTGGAGGTCAACCTGTTGCTCTCTTGCTTCTTCCAGAGCAGTTGTTAAAGAAGAAATCTACTCTTGAAGCTTCAACTCTTGTTCTTGAGCTTGCTTCTCCCTTGCCTCCAAAGTGGTCTTTTGCATGTCTAAGCCTTCTATCCTTCCCAGCAGCTGTTCCTTCTCCACCCTAAGCTCTTGATACTCTTGCTGCACTCTCTCCAAACACTCCTGTGTATTTTCACTAACTTGTTTCTCCACTTAGACGAGATGCAGTTCATCCTTCGAAGACCTTATCTCTTTTTTCATGTCCTCATATTTCCTTTTTAGCTTATTGCTTTCCTCTCTCTCCTTTCTCAATGTGGGAAAAACCAGTGGAAATTATTCTAGCCCTAATAGCAGCGTGGTTTAACAAAATACTACCCATGCAATCTATGATCAATAAAACTTATGTGCAGTGACATATCTCCTTCCGCCGGCATGGATTCGAAAATGGCTGTGAACCGGGCGCGTGGGACAACGCGGTGAAACGCGACTGTTCAGAAGGATACAGGAAACATGAAGGGAGGAAACCAATCCAAGCGTCAAATGAAATTCATGAAAAACCATCCCCCATCGAAACATCATCACACAGGGCGGATTGGTGCAGACAGCGTAATGGTCGTCTGCACCAAACCCCCTATTCTCTAAGCATAGGGTTGCATTAACAAAAGGTCGTGGTAAAACAAATACCCTGTCGGTGAAAACACCCCCCCACGGACAGTTATGATACCAATCCCCAACTATATATACAAGCAAATAATGGGGCCAAAGGTAAAACAGCCGTGGGAAAACCCAACCATAGAAAAATCAACCAAAGACTTGAACGAAACGGGATAATGCAATGAGGAGCCTACCTGGAAACGCTGCATGGACGATGGGAAGAAGGGCGGTCAAGCTTCCATATTTGAAGCCACCTAGAATGAGCGTACACCGACAACAGGGTCCGACCAAGCTCGAGAAAATGACAGCACATAAGAGCGACAGTCGAAATAACAATAGGATAATCCAAACATCCAGTCCCATATATATATATAGGTGGAGGGGAAAAATATCGGATGGCGGAAAACTATGGATCGGAGGATGTAAGGATAATTCCCTCCATAACGACGGGCGGGAAAACCACTAGGCTATCTGCGGGGAAGAACCGGATCGGAGCTTCGGAGGACTAATCATCGGAACCATAGTGGAATCGGGAGCCTCAACTGTGGAGCCGCAAAGGATAAATCAATACACAATAGGAAAATATCGGAGGAAAATCAAATAAAATATCGGAAGGCTAATGCTTTCAGCAGCCGCAACGACGGATGCTCAAGACTTACGGAGCGGTGAAAACAATGATGCGAGGTTTTACAAAAAAAACAAAGCGAAAATCGGGAGACCTTGCTATCTGCCGTGTGCAACTGTGGGCACCAAAGTAACAATATGCTCCGACTCAAAAACAAAGGTCAGCCGACAAATGCGTCGAAGAAAAATAACAAGGCTGAAACTCATTATTCCTCTGCAATGGTGAGGTTACTAGCGAATACTCTCCCGACTCAAACTCTTGAAACACATTCAAAGCCAAAACAAACGTGGATCATTTTAGGAACAAATCTTTCTGAAGAATCAGTGAATCGAGTTAAAGAAGAAAATCAAGATAATATAAGCAAAGGAGGGTCCCGAAATTTTTTGGAATTTTGGGAAAATGTTGCAGTTGCAACAATTGGCAACTACCTGGTGAACCCCAGATTTCTGACTTAACTTCTTCCTAGTGCAAGACCGTCTAGATAAAAGTTGAAATCTACTAGATATTTGTATCCCTAGTATGGCCAACCTATGCATTTAAATCATTGAGAAGTAGTCCATTCTTTGGGAAATGGTAACATCATGAATATTTGCAAGTCTGAATAACTCTTTTGAGGCCAAATAAGTGAGATTTATTTTACCCATCCTTAGGTAGTTTCTAGCTTGGACACCACAAGATTTTAACATATAGTAAACAACACTATCCATTTGTTCCTCATTCCCATGCCAATTGCACTTTTGTGGTCTTTGAACTTTAATTCTTATGAGTCCTCCATCTGCCTTTCTTTCTGAATTTTATTCAGGCTCCTCTATCCATAGTGTCCTTTTGTGTGAGAGAAGAATTTGCTTTTCATCTCACAGATGGAGAGGAACTTTGGGCAATTTGAAATTCATGCTTTTGATCCTTTTCTTTGATATGTATTTTTCTTTAAGGAGTTTTGACTCTTGATAGCTTTTAGCTTTTATAAAATCATGGCATGGGATCATTTATATATGATATACTGTTTACCTTGCTTCCTTTCTATGGGTCCATTGTTGTCACTCCCTTGGACATTTTAGATGCGATATGGATGGATCCTCGAAATAGTATTCTAGACCTGTTAATTCTGAGTTATTTACAGGGTTTAAGTGGAACTTCAATGAATGCATGGCCAATTAGGAACACTGCTACTAGAAGACACTCTATATTTTAACAGCACAGTCTTTTGCTCAAGATTTCAGTTAATTAAGAACCCTGATGTTTCCATTGCAACCAAAATTTTTCCTCTTTATTCAAAACCAAAGAACTAGCAACAAAGCATTAAACTAAAATAAAACAAAATCCAAAGAAAACAACATCGAATCAATAAACAAAAGAAAGTAGCATCAAAGCATTAAAGAAAGACCATCAATTTAATTATGTACAAAAAGCAAAAAGAAAAAGAAAGAAAAAAAATGTGTGCCTGCCCCTACCAATTCTTCAATCCAGTGAGTTAAAGGGCTGGGCTGTAGTGTGGGTCAAAAAATCTATCCATGGTCTAAGTGTACCATTTTTGAAATCGAAACCATGTCTACTGATCTACCGTCATCTTTATTAGCCTGAGGAAGTTGAAGGAGCTTAGGTTGATTTTCAATCATAGAACTGGCCTTTCTTGAGGTATGATGTCTTATTTTAAGCTCAGTTAGATAATTTCCCAGGACAAAATCAGCAGATTCATTACCTTCTCCTAGCTTAGTGACAGTGTGCTTCATGTAAGGTTCTCTCAAAATTTTAATCTGATTTGGGGTACCCTTGAGAGGTAACAATAAATGAGACCAATCTGAAGAAAAATAACCTTTTAATATGGCATACCAATATCGGTTGAGAATAAGCCCATATCCACCCGGTATGTCAGCCACCATAATTTCAATAAATTGACATATCTTGTTATTTGCAGAAAAGAAAATGAGAACATTTTTCATTTCTCCCACTAATTTGACACTTGTGCTATCTAATTGCACTACTTCCCATGCTGTGGACTCTGGCTGTCCATGAATATTTTTGCAAACCTCAAGTGGCATAACATTCACCGATGATTTAGAGTCTACCAACCAATTATGCACATTATGATTCAGCATTTCTAGGGTCAAAAGAAAAGGTGGGGTTTCAGCTTTTTCTTCCCAACCTGGTTCTATGTCTTCTTTTCTCGATTGGTTTTGAGTGGGTATATCTTCTTTAAGCTCCTCGATTTATTCAGTGTTTCCTTGATCAACACATGCCTGTTCTTCCACAAGTTTGACAAGCTCACTGATTGGCTCGGTTTCCTGGTTGATAGTAGTGACTTTAGGTGTTTTATCTTTAATATTTACACCAATCTGTCTCTTGACCTTCTCTTGCAATTTTTTAATATTCGAAATTATTGCATTGTCTTTAATTGTTAGGTCCGTATATTTTGTTGTTGTTGGTGTGAATTCAGATTTGAGAATGTTCTCTTCTGTGTTGAAAAGGGAGACACCATCCCATAAAAACATGGTATCATTATCTTGTTTCCCTATGGTCTGGTTTTTTTATTCTTCTTTACCACTGTCTTTAGTCAATTTAGAGTCCAGCAGCTTATTTATCACCAACGTCATCGAATTTAACCATTGGTGACACTTCTTTTCAGAATGAGTTCGTTGGTGGAAAGTGCATAAATTATCCCCCCTACCTATGTTATATTCACTGATGCTGAATTTGGTGGAGGGATCTTCAATCGGTTGCTATATTCTCTTTTTTGGTAGTAAGGTTTGTAAGTTTTCTAAACTTCCCTCTCTTTCTCCAGATCTATTATTCGGTTGGATAGTTTCTGAATCATTTTCAGCATTCCCTCAAAATCACGTGATTGCTCCTCTTTAAGTTCAGACATCAGTGAGGCTCTTCTTCTGATAGTTTTTTCCTCAGGTTGCTTGGGATAGTCTTCTATACTTTCCTTTTCATCCTCTACCCTTTCTGCCTCTTCATAAATTTCTGCCAATGTAGGTTTATCTTTTATTTTGGTGAACATTTCCAGCTCAGGTCCTAGGGCTGAGGTATAATATTCAATTAGGACCTTGTCTGAGGGTCTGTCAACTTCAGAAAAGTTCTTTAGGTATGCTGAAAACCTTTGAGTAAATTGCTGCACCTTCTCATCCTTCTCTTTTTTTAAGAAACCAAGACCTTTCATTAGTGAGGCATGTGTCTTTTGGGCTGAGTACTTACCTTTGAAAATCCTTTTGAAGGTGTCCCAATCAGGAATAGAGTTTGTAGGCAAACTGAAATACTAGGATGCTGCTGCTCCTTTAAGGGTATATGGGAACAATCTACAAACCAAATCCTTGTACTCCCCAGTCCTTAGCCCTTCTATTACGAAATAGAAACTTTGCAAGTGTTCTTCTACAACAATCTTCTCATCGGGATCAAACATAGGCAGCAACTTATTAAAAGCTTGAGGTAGGTTGTGCAAAGGAGGTGTGAGGTTGAAAGGTGATCTAGCTCTCCAAGATGGAAGAGGGTTGGGCTGATTCACATTTATACCAGCCATGAGAAAAGGTGAACAAATAGGATTCTGAGTAAAAACACCGTAAGATGAAACTGGGCTTACTTGCTCCAAAGACAGAGCCAAAACCTGTAAGGACTTGGGTTAGGTCAAAATATCTGCTGGTGGGGCAATCTTGGGAAAATAGGTTTCCACGGCCAGCCATACACTGGCGGCACTCATTCTAGCACTAGAAACTATTGAGGCCTGGAAATTCGTAGGCAACAACAGCAAGGGATTATCCCCAGTCAACGTTCCCAACTAGCCCGTGACTGCTTAGAGTAGGGAAACCATTCGGTTTGCAGTCTAGCTACCGTAGGTCAAGTAACAAAAGGGTCTACCAGTTGTGGCCCAGTCCACTGTATGATTTTTGTATTTTTTGACTTAATGTATGATATGCAAGTGCCTAATTAACAATGTAGGGTGATAAAGACGCAAAGAGTAGTCACAATGTGATGCACAGGTTCTTACCTCTTGTCTTAGAACTCACAAGCATCTAAATCACATATGCAACAATAAAGTAACGCTAACTATCTATTTATCTACCTAACTATCCCCGGGGAGCCAAATTGTAACTTATTTATGAGTAATGTGTATTGTACATGCATTATAAAGAGAAAATATAGATAGTTGATATTCCTTCCTACAACACATGAATGAAAGATATTTAGACAATTAGATAGCCAATTGTCTATGAACAGTATGCATTACTCATGGTGGTAATTTCACATAATGAACCAGAAATCATTCAAACAAGAACATAGGCTATAAGAGTTAGAACGATCTCACAGTCAATGGACAAAAAAGCCAGAAAAATGAAATAGTTCATCTTTTCGCAATCCACAGCATAACATTTGAAAGTCCCACCAATCTTTCTCCAACAGGCAAACAATAATTCTTTATTGCAAAAAAAAGTAGTTCTTGTTACAGTATCGCTTTTCATGTCTAACTGGGAGAAATCCCTTTCTTCTTCTAAGTCTCCTATATTTATACAAAAAGGGCGAAACTGTTGGGCTGCCCATGAATAACCCTTGGGCTTCCCAAATTTTTGCCTCCCAAAACTTTCCTCAAATGTTTACAAAACCGTTACATATTACAAAAATGAATGATCATTTACGAGGAGAGCCCCACTTGGGTATTCAGAAATTTCCTCCACGCCAAAGCCTTAGAGTAAATGACTTCAAACGGACAAGGTTCCAAGAATTGAATGTTTATCTCAAATTTAGCAGCTTGGTTCTTGATGGCCTCAAATATTCTTTCTGCACTCAAACGAAGCTGGTCCTCCAATAGCTACACACTGATGGCCGAATGATCTACTTCACTCCTTAAGACCCGGTGGTCGAGGGCCTTAATGTGCTATATTTTTTCTTCTTCCTCTTGATACCTCTTCTATAAAATATCCACAAATGAGTTGTGGTCTAGAAAAAACTCTAGCCTCTACTTGGATTCTACTTGGCACCGGTTATATGTAATCAGGAGCCTTCTAAAGAATTCTGAGCATGTTCCTTTTGTCTTCCTAACAGCCTTTTTGAAATATTCTGTTGTGTTTATAGCAAACTATAATAAGTTATAATCCTACTGAAGGGCTCGCCAATATTTCGGGGGCAGCTCTGTGGGAGTTTCCTCATTATTTTCCAACCTTGTCATTCTTCCTGTCAGGACTTCCATGACGTCCTGAGATCTATTGAAAAAATAAGAGGAAGTCTCTAGAATTTTGTCTAATCAGCCATCTATTTGAAAAAATTTACATCTCTCTTCTTCTATGGAAGTTTGCAGCTGAAGCATTTTGACCTTTTGTGCCAGCACATGCTCTTTGAAGGGTTGGAGGTCAACCTGCTGCTCTCTTGCTTCTTCCAGAGCAGTTGTTAAAGAAGAAATCTACTCTTGAAGATTCAACTCTTGTTCTTGAGCTTGCTTCTCCCTTGCCTCCAAAGTGGTCTTTTGCAGCTCTAAGCCTTCTATCCTTCCCAACAGTTGTTCCTTCTCCACCCTAAGCTCTTGATACTCTTGCTACACTCTCTCCAGACACTCCTGTGTATTTTCCCTAACTTGTTTCTCTGCTTGGAGGAGCTGCAGTTCATCATTTGAAGACCTTATCTCTTTTTTCATGTCCTCATATTTCCTTTTCAGCTTATTGCTTTCCTCTCTCTCCTTTCTCAATGTGTCCTTCAGTTGAGCAGAGGACCTCTTGGATTGCTCCAAGTCTGTCATAATTTTGTCCACATTATCTTCCAAAGCTTGAATCAGTGCAGCTTCAGCTCTAATGGTGAATCTTGGATCTTGGTCTATTCCAAATACAATAGGCGTATCCGTTATCATTTTCCCAGGTAGACCTCCTATTTCAACCTTCTTTTCTGTTCTCTTCACTATCCTCTTTCTTTCCTTGTCATAGAAAATAGTGTTAAAATCATGTATTTCTTCCCCTTTCTTCTGTTCAAAGGGGACCAGCTTCAGTGTAGGGACCACATACTGTCCAAGTGTGCTAGCAGTCAGTACTTCTGGGTCCTGAACCTCAGGGTTTTCAATGTCCTGGGTCTGTCCTCCACTTGTGTCAGTGGCTAACTGTTCTATCTCTGTCTGCGTCAGCTCTGGCCTCTCTGCTTCTTGCTTCTGTAGCTCCTCATCAAGCTTCTTCTTCTTTCCTTCTTCTTCATTCCTTGCATCTTCCTCTACTTTTCTAGCTGCCTCTTGCATAGTTTTTCTTTTCTCTTCCTCTTCTCCTTGCAACCACCCTGCAGCTTCTTGTGCCAGCCTTTGGGCTTCCTCATTTCGTTTCCTTGCTTCTTCATCAGCTTTGGCTTGTTCATCCTGACCCTTCCCACCTTTTGTGGTTATCTTCTTCTTGAACCTTCTCCTCAAGGCTGTCATGTTCAAAGCACTACAGAAGACAGATTCTTCCCTATCCCAATGGTGGGTGTATTCGAAATGGACATTGTTTTCATTGCAGTGCTCATCCACTTTGCTGTGAGAATCATTTCTATGAAAGGGCATCTCACCAAAATGAAACCTTTCCAACTCTTCTACAAACTCATCTACTTTCTTCACCCTGGTAAACCTGTAACTTCCTAACTTGAAAGGCAAAAGGGGATAGGCAGCCTTCTTATGTTCGAACAAAAAGCTTCCTATGCCATCCAGGAAGACTTGCCTAACTGCCTCCTTGTGAATGATGTAGTCAGTGGCATATTTGGGAAATAGGGAGGGTGCTCTTGAACCTCCAAACATTCTTAAGTAGAGGCCATCCTCAGTCATATAGTAATCTAGATAATTTTCAATTACTTGCAATGCCTCCTCTGACATGCAATCACACTCCTTCAGAAAAATGAGCGTATACAATGGCATGATGAACTGTTTGCAGACCTCACGGTAATGACTATGGTATTTATGCGCCCATAGTGGCTTGTATGCAGCATAAACAGGCATCCTCTCCCTATCCCAGATGCACCTTAGTCCAAGGAAAGGTTGATTGCACAATATACAATCGACGAGTATGGAACTCATATAAAATTCTGACCTCTTTTGGGACACTCCTCCCAAAGCTGAGGCCATGCAGGATGAAATATTGTTTGATACTATGTTGGCCCAGTTGAAAATGGCCCCCTGGGTGGCAACATAAAAAATAATTGGCATCCATTCCAATTTGAAGAACCTACCGTGAGCTCTCCCAAAATTCTTGTTAAGCATTAAAGCTATGAACCTGTACGGGGCCCTTAAGCTTGCTGTATCATACTCTCCCATAGGCCTGGTTCTGAAATGTTTTCCTGATAACATCATTATTTTAAGGGTCTCAACAAGGTCCATTCTAATGTTATTTAAAAAATTGTCAGAAAGAAAAACTTGTGCTTCTGGCAGGTGGTAGGCCAGTGTTACATATCCTGGGCTATAAGCAGCATAGCCTTGTTTGTCCACATTCTCCAGGATCATAGTAGTTACATCTGCCTGGGGCATAATCCAACCAATCACTTTAGAGCATGGGAAAAACTCTGGTCTTGTGGAAATCTTCATCAGTGAAGATCTCTCTATGTTGGTGTAAATGCCTTCTTCTTCCAAGCCCATATCAGGCACCTCTCGGTGCGTGATCAACATGTATATCTCTCCCCATTGGTACTCCGGCTCTACACCAGATATGCACTTGGTGTCTTCATAGATGTACTCGGTTTTGGTGACAAATTCTACTTTGGGCTTCTCCTCGACCATAGGAGCCTTCTTCTTTTTCCTCTTTGACATTTCAAGTTCGGAATCTTCCTGTCATATATGAAATTATAAACATTAAGCCATTTCCCGATAATTTACAGACATTGAGACAACAGAGTGTAGTGTTTCAATTCATCTATGTTTAGCATGACAGAAATTACTTAAATGAAGTAAATATGTGTAAGATAACATTGTTGTCTAATACCAAACAATTTTATTAACCAATATTGAGCGGGAAACAAATTTACATTGAAATGAAGAAAATTCCGGCTATCTGCAGGCGCCATGATCATCGCACCGCGCAGGAAAAACCAGTGGAAATTATTCCAACCCTAACAATGGTGTGCTTTAACAAAATACTACCCATGCAATCTATGATCAATAAAACTTATGTGCAGTGACATATCTCCTTCCGCCATCATGGATTCAAAAACGGCCGTGAACCAGGAACATGGGACAGTGCGGTGAAACACGACTGGTTTGAAGGATACATGCAACATGAAAGGGAGGAAACCAGTCCAAGCGTCAAAGGAAAGCCACGAAAAACTATCCCCCATCGAAAGAATTCATCACACAGGGCATATTGGTGCAGACAACGTAACGACCGTCTGCACCAAACCCCCTATTCTCTAAGCGCAAGGTTGCATTAACAAAAGGCCGCAGTAAAAAAAAAACCCCGTGGGTGAAAACGCCCCCCCATGGCTAGTTATGATACAAATCCCCAACTATATATACAAGCAAATAATGGGGCCAAAGGTAAAATGGCCGTGGGAAAACCCAACTGTAGAAAAATCAACCAAAGACTCGAACAAAATGGGATAATGCAATGAGGAGCCTACCTGGCAATGCTGCGTGGACGGCGGGAAGAAGGGCGGTCAAGCTTCCATAGTTGAAGCCACCTGGAATGAGTGTACACCAACAGTAGGGTCCGACCAAGCTCGAGAAAACGAGAGCACACGAGAGCGACAGTCGAAATAACAATAGGATAATCCAAATGTCTGGTCCCATATATATATATATATATATATAGGCCGAGAGGAAAAATATCGGACACCGAAAAACTATGGATCAGAGGATGCAAGGATAATTCCCTCCACAACGACGGTTGGGAAAACCACTAGGCTGTCCGCGGGGAAGAACCGGATCGGAGCTTTGCAGGAGTAATCATCGGAACCATAGTGGAATCGGGAGCCGCAATGACGGAGCCGCAAAGGATAAATCAATTTGCAATAGGAAAATATCCGAGGAAAATCAAATAAAATATCGGAAGGCTAATGCTCTCAGCAGTCACAACGGCAGAAGCTCAATACTTATGGAGCAGTGAAAACAACGATGCGAGGTTTTACAAAAAAAACAAAGCAAAAATCAGGAGACCTTGCCATCTATCGTCCGCAACTGTGGACACCAAAGTAACAATACGCTCCGACTCGAAACCAAAGGTCCGCTGACAAACACGTCGAAGAAAAATAACGAGGCTGAAACTCATTATTCCTCCACAACGGCGGGGTTGCTAGCGAATACTCTCCCGACTCAAACTCTTGAAACGCATTCAAAGCCAAAACAAACGTGGATCATTTCAAGAACAAATCTTTCTGAAGAATCAGTGAATCAAGTTAAAGAAGAAAATCAAGCTAATATAAGCAAAGGAGGGTCCCAATTTTTTTTGGAATTTTGGGAAAATGTTGCAGCTGCAACACCATGATATCGATTTGGTTTATTAGCGTGGCTATGTGATTATATTGGAACTTGGTCGACTTCGTAGCTAGGGTCTTTACGACCTCACTATTAGTGTATGTGTTGTTTGGTTAAAGGATTGTGGTGTAGCTTTAAAAGCATAGCCTACACATATTAGAGGTAAAGCATGGGATGTATAGAGATTGTTATGTGATTTCTTACTTCTTGAGTATAAAATGCTTATGGTTTTATTAATGCTAACACCTTGAGTCTGGACATCTATAAGATTCGATGTCATGACCTCTTGTTGGAAAAATGGGTTTTAGTTGTTTAAATGTTTAACATGATATGTTTGGTTATGTGTAGATTTTAAATGGGACCTTTAACACCCTTTATGTTTTTATAATGGATGACTGTAATAATAGGGATGTGAATTAAAAATTTGAGATATGTAAATGGATGTGATTTAGACTGTATATTTTATACAATAAGACAGAGGTTTGATCTTGGACCACATGGATGGTCATGATTCCTTCTCTATCTAGTTAATTATGATTATGTTTTTTAAAATGGAATGTTATGATATTTAATTTTTTTTTACATGGTTATGTAGAGCAGGCCTTAGAAGGTCTTTAATAAATTGTTAACATGTTTATTATATGAATTATGTTCCTAGTAGATCTAGTTTAAATTATAAACTTGTATTAGCTAACATAACCAATATTTTAATTAAGTTCTACTGAATTAGTTTTGTTGAGAATTAGGGAAAGCCTCTGCTGACAAATGGAATATGTCATCAGAGTATTAAATAAAGAGAACAAGATAAAAAAAACCATAATACTAAGATCAAAACCTAGTTAATACGAGAACATTTATGAAAAATGCAACCTTTAACATAAACAACATATGATAAAAATTCTCCAGCCTATGATTAGTAATTTGCAGATACAAACCCTAGCAAATTGTTAACCCTAAAGCTGAACCATTAGGGTTGAGAAATTATATTGCAGCCATTACTTAGCATAAATAGTACTGAAAATTTGGGAAGAAATAGAATAGGCCTTCAAGGGTTTCATACCTGAAATTGAAGCTTTGTCAATAGCTGCACCTACAAATAACCCATGTTAACAATTCAATGCAGATCTAACCTCGGTTTGATGACCAAATCACTTGGGAACTACCACGTTCCTCCCAAACATGACCCAAAACCATTCTTGGTTCTAATCTGGATCCCCCCCGAGTTGGATTTCCCTTGTATAACATGGTATATCTTCAGTACTTTAATGAGAATATATAAATTCAAAATTTCATTTGACCATTTATACATAAGCATAATGATGATCAATATTTTTCTTGAGTCTTTTTTGCTCGAAAGTTATTAAATTATTTTTAGTAACCCATAGCACTTACCAGAGCCCATACTCAATGCCTATAGCAGGGAGTTACAAACATAGTGCAATTCCAAAGCTTTCGCTCAACACTAAATGCTAGGATGTACTTGTACAATACACCTAGGGATACAATGGCCAAAGATCCGATGCTCTAGAGCTTATGCTCAACATCAACAGGGAATGCTCCAGAGCTTATGCCCAACATTTCCATGCCCAACACAATATATA
>LPNX010032269.1:275360-304950 GCA_001517045.1 Pseudotsuga menziesii
CCCCCAATATCCCTCACCCCTAAATCTTTCTAACCCCATATCCACTCTTTGTCGCTCCCTAACTTATCCAACTACCTCTAACCCCCACCCTCATATATATTCCCCAACCCCATCTTTCACACACACATAGAGACACTCACACACATCCATAGGTTACCCATACTACTAATACAACTCATCCATCTCTTTTGACAACTCACCCATGCATTTTCTAATTCGTGAGGTCCTTGAAATATTTGGGAAGTGCTTTAGCCACTTATGGGGGTTTGCTATATTTCGATAAGTCGTCCTTTTTTAGCTTATGAGTTGTCTCCATACAACTCTATTTTACTTTATAAGGATGTATTACCATTTGAATAATACCAATTATCATTTATTTATCATTCATTAATGTGTGTTCATTATTCTTCTTCTTCTCTCCTTACGCTAATTCTCTGCAATTCCCAGTGAGGTTAATTGCGTCCTTAGATTCTTAGAATTTTTACGGAATTAATGTTGTCATCAAGGATTTAGAATTTTGACATGGTATCATAGCTTTGGGTTCTCATAAATTAATTCTCCTTTATTATTCTCTGGTGAAACAACTTTAATATGGATTCGAAAGTTCCTCTATTATCTCCTTTCAACTATGTTGACTGGAAGTGAAATATGAGCACATACTTGAAGAGGCAATGTCTCATTGATGTCTCCATTGGTGCTTTGATTTTACCTAAGTCTTATGAAGATAATATTGACTGGCTGAATAATTGTGATAGAGATTATGGAATCATGTGCTTGGAAATGTCTCCAAATATACATCATCTCATAGAGTCTGTTGAATATCCATTTGAGCTTGGGAAAAATTTGGAAAAGGCTTTTTGTGTGCAGGAAGTAGAAGATGAAGCATGGAGAGAACCCAACATCTCCTCTTGTTCTTTCTTTGAAGATTTATTTCTTTGCCTCTAGATTTTTTGGTGAAGTTATTTATGATGAAGAAGTTTCTCATACAGTTCATGTTGATGCTACCCTCTTTGATTCGAATGCTCCCTCCTTCAATGGAGACGCTAATATTGAAGATAAATATTTTTTTGTGTCTCTTGAAGATACTGATGATGAAAAATAAGTGATAGGTGGGTCTTCTATGATGATGATTCACTCACACATTCATTGTTCTCTATGTCATCTATCTTATATTTGGAGAACTATGTGCCATATCCTTCACACTTTGTGCATACCTCTCTCATTGATGGTTCTTAGTCAAGCGAATTTGAGGATGTTTTATTCACCATATCAAGTCGTAGTAGTGTCTTTCCACTTACCATACTTGATCACTTGTGATTTTACATCTCCTCCTATGTTCTTGGAATCAATCCTCAAAGCCTCTTTGAAGATATCCTTCCTTCCTCCTTTCATACTTCTACTATAGAGGATTCATTATCATCCTATTCCTATGAGTCTACTGATATGCTTATATGTGATCTTTTGGATTCTTTAGAAGCTATATCAATCCATGGATCCCATGCATTCACACTCTTTGATCCTATGGATTCTCTCTGTTCCTACATGATCACTTGGACATATCCTCTCTGTGTAGTTGAAGTGGGAGGAATTATACATTCACTTGGATAGTTATTTCAACTATTTGGAGCTTATTTCATCTCTATTGGTTCTAATTTCAAGTCATCTAATAATGTTGGATCAAATTATAACTCTCAAGAGCTTTCACATCATCGGATCTCAGTTGTTCTACATGGTCCTAGTTTCCATCCTGCAACTGTCTTTGATCGAGGTGAGCAGATTCCCCTTCTTCCCAAGAAGAATATTCCTCCATACATCAACATTTAGTTTAGAGTATCATTTGCAACTTTTTTTTATTTTCCTCCCATGTCCTATATTTAGGGAGTATTTTCCCCATGTGATTTTTCCTCTTTCCTCTATTTTTTGGACATAGTAATTGTTAAAGGGTGACCATATCCTTGTTGTTGGTCCCTATATGCATCTATATGAATCTATATTTTTTTGACATACCATCATAAATTCAGACTTATAGGGGGTGTTGGAATATATTAAACTCACTCAATACTTAGGAAAAAGTAATTAATCATTTATTTGATTAATTATCTACCCACTAGCTTAATTAGTTGGCATCCACTTGCATGTTAAAGTCAACACATACCATCTATACCCAAGGAATGATATATTCATGATTCTAGGTTTATCTTGACCACTTTATGGACATCCATAATCAGTAAACATCGCTTGACAATAGATGCTTCTTTATTCTACTTTATCTTTCTTTTCTGTGGATAAGGTAAAGCTAGTTAACTAGGAAACTGAGTTCCTTTGTTGCCAACCCATCCTTCATGAGTGTCTCTCCATTTTCCACGATTTTCATGTTTTTATATCTCCCTTGACAACTCACTCATTATTTTTCTAATTCGTAAGGTCCTTGACAGATTTGGGAAGCGCTTTAGCCACCTATTGGGGTTTTCTATATTTTGGTAAGTCATCCTTTTTAGACTTATGAGTTGTCTCCATAAAACTCTATATTTATTTATAAGGATGTATTAACATTATAATAATTTCAATTATCATTTATTGATCATTCATTAATGTGTGTTCATTATTCTTCTTCTTCTCTCCTTATTCAAATTCTCTGCTATTCCGAGCGAGGTTAATTGTGTTCTTAGATTCTTAGCTTATTTATGGAATTCATATTTTCATTAAGGATTTATAATTATGAAAATTTGTTAATAATAACTTGTGTGAATTATTTCTCACTATAAACTATACCAGTCCTTGTGTGAGAATCACTCTATTATATTTCGAGCATGTTTCACAGTCCATGCGCAATTTCAAGTTGCAGATAGTGCGTTCATTCTCTTCATTACCAGATTATCACACCAAATTTTGATTTCATTAACCATCTATATCACAATTGTTTAAGGATTTCTTGGATCATGGTATACACAAAGGAGCAATAAATAAAACAATTGACCAAGAAAGAAACCAATCTTGGGGAATCTCCCATTGAGGAGCACCATAGAGCAATTCCACCATTGTTTTTCTTGGAATTGAGGAGATAGCAAAGGAAAAATTATCTTTGTCATTATGGTGGAGTATCTAGACACAATTGAGCAATAATGAAACCAATATTGGGGAATATCCCATTGAGGAACACCCTATAGAATCTCCACCATTTTTTTTCTTGCAATTGAGGAGCTAGTGAAGGAAACATTTCATGCGTAATTGTGGTAGAGTATGTAGACACAATTGAGCAAGAAAAAAACAAGTTTAGGGAATATACTATTGAGGAGAAACATAGAGAATATCTACCATTTTTTTTCTTGCAATTTAGGATCTAGGAAATGCAACAGTCCTCCCAATATCCCCCTCAACTTGAGTATCTAGAAACAATTGAGAAATAAAGAAACAAAGCTTGGGGAATTTCCCATTGAGGAGAACCATAGAGTATCTCCAGCATTTTTTTTATTTCAATTGAGGAGATAACAAAGGAAACATTCCTCCCAATCTTCCCCCCTAACTTGAGTACCTAGACATAATTGAGAAAGAAAGAAACTAGGCTTGGGAATTCTCCCATTGAGGAGCACCATAGAGCATTTCCACCATTGTTTTCTTGCATTTGAGGAACATAAAAGGAAATATTTCATTGGTAATTGTGGTGGACTATATAGACACAATTGTGGAAGAAAGAAACAAATCTTAGGGAATTTCCCATTGAGGAGAACAATATATCATTTATCACTATGGTGAAGAGCGATTTGCGCAAACGAGAAAGAAAATTGGCAAGGAAGACGATACACAATTAAATCCTTGAAAAAAATAGAGAGAACAAAGGAAATGACATGACCAATTGAAGACGCTCTATGGAAAATCAACCAATTCCAGTTGTAAAGGATGCCACGGTTCTTCCTACCAATCCACAACAAGAAAGACAAAAGAATTCACTCGAGGGGCCTTCAGGCTCCATACTAGTTGAAGAACGAGCACTGCATGGAGCTGATCAAGGAGTAAAATATAGGTACACATCAAGGCCACCTAAAACCTTTGCAAATTTACTTGGATGTGGGTATACAAGTGGCGAAGTTAGAGAGTTGTTCAATGGTGAATGTATGCTCAAAGAAGAAAATGTTGTTCATACTACCTAGGAGGATTTCCAATTGCCACTCTCTGACCGACAACAAGATACATAAGGACATGAAGATCATGTTCGAATGCCATACCGACTGGGTGATATGGTACAAGTTTCAATTCCAACCTCCCTACCTCCTTTAGTAACTTAACGTCTAAGAAATACAAAACATATACATATCAATGAAATTCTCTTTGGTTCACTTGAAGGTACACTATCTAAATGAGTATTGCATATCAATATCAACATATACTAGTCAACTATTTTAATTCTACATGTGATGGAGATAAATGTATATTATTAATATTGTTATTAAATCTAGGTCTATGTCTATTATTAGCAAAAAATTAAGGATAAAGATGATAAACAATCTTGAACCAAGTTATCATGTTGTTGGAATTTTAGCAGATGCATTTAGTACAATTGGAAAGAAATATTGTTCAAATAATCACAATGCGTCTCTTCATGTGTTTCCATAATCAATCGTGAACAAAAGCAATAGGGTCCTTCGACTTCTTAAGCCTACATTCAAACTTGTAGGCTTGGATATCAAAGCACTCCATAGGTATTGTCTTAGAAGAGAACAACTTGACTATGGTTAAACATATGTTTGGGCCTTCATTAGTAGGTTTTCATGGTCTGATATCAAGCTATTTGATGTTGTAAAGGGACTAGCGAAACATTTTTCCATGATAATAGTAGACCTTCATCCAACCAAAAAAATGTACTAAAATGAGAAGGGATTCAAGGGATCGTGAGCCCCACATTAAACATTTTCTTGACATGACACAAACATAATTATACGATATATTTAGGCATAAACATAATGAAATTAAATTCGACCAAATATTCTTTGAGATATGCAAACCATGGTATGTTAAAATAAACAAAACTCATAACACATGTTGGTGTGGATATCACATTCAGTACAATTATTATTATGAAACATATATACATATATTGTGTGTATTGCGTAAAACGCTTGTGCAGAAATGCTCAACCACATTTCCATCGACATCATCTAGAGACTTTATTCATAACATTTTGTGTAGGATAGAAGGTTGCACATTTTATCAAAGACCTTGTGTAGATGGGACATGCCCAGGGTGTGGTGGAATGACATTTTTGGACAAATGCATACATGTGACCAATGAGCATGAACTTGGGAGACATGAAGTGAACTTGCATTCATTCAAATATGTCACGTGTGATATCAGTGATGGGAATAAAAGAAACAAAATACAATTGGTCACCTCTCAGGTTAGTAACGAGTTCCTAAATAGAATTTTTTTCTTCATACTTCTATTTCATATATGTAACAACCTATTGATCTACACATCTTTATTATTGAGCTACCAGGTATTGGTTTGAAAGTTCATGGATGAATTCTTTGAAAAGACACAATAGTATGTAAATCATGTACATGTGATTCATTTGAAAGATGAACAGTTTATAACATGAAGAGATACATTTTTTATTGGAACAATCTTATTAGTGTTCAATTTTGCGGAAAAATACACTCTTCAACCGCAAAACAATATTCAAAGTCAATATTATCACTCAGACCAGGTCATCATAATGGTACATATCACCTATAAACGTGGGGAAGATAGTACTAAAGAGAGAAGGGTTATATTGAAGGAGTATCACTTTTTACGTAAGTGATGACATCTGTCATGACTTGGATTTTGTACAACACAACTTTCAATTGTTATGCAATCACCTGAAGGATAATAATATACAAATGGAACAACATTGGATTTGGTATGTTGATTGTGTGGGGAAATTCAAAAATGCCCATGTCTTCCAATGATTGTGTATTCTCCACAAGAAGCGCAAGGTTACACATATTTGGAACTATTTTGATATCGGAAACAGAAAAGGGGAACATGATGGAGTAGGTGCATGCATCAAGACTGCATTACATAACCTAGAAATGAACTTTACAAATACTTCGCTCATCCAATATGCAAATACCATTGTTGCAACGGTGTTCTTCTGTAATGGGGTAGGGAACCAGAAGGAAATAAGAGCAATAATCTCAAAAATCCCATGTAAATAGATATAATTGGGAGGTGGTTTATGTATATGGATCCCACCTATATTAGTGCAAGATTTTCCAAGGAACTAATGCATTCCATTAAGTTAGAACGTCAAACAATGCTATAATTGAAATGAGGAAAAGGAAAGTCTCTTGTTTTTGTTATCCTTGTAATAGTAGTGAATGGGTCAATTGTGAATATAGAGATTGGGTTGGAAGCTATGATCGTGTATCACTCCCCATTGGTCAACAAATAACTACAGAATTATCCCAGTTGGATGAGGATGAGTCGAGTATTTCACCTTAATATGACCACATATCAGATCTCGTACAACCAGGTTTGACATTATGTTAATAAATTTCAAATGTTTGACAACTAATTATGTTTAGTTAGTTGACACCTTGCTTGGAACTTTATTTTATGCAGGGAACATATACGTAGTAGTTTCCCTGAGAGGAAATGAATAAAACACTAACTATTGGATGACACATTTTTTGGATGGGAAGTAGATCTTCATTGTGTCATTAAGTGACTCCAAGGGAAATGATTTTCCAATTAGGTTGACGGTTATCACAGGAGAATATTTGACAGAGGTTTCCAACACACAAAAGAAAAAAGTTTATGTATTTTAGGATTATAGACCAGGTCAAATTATATACCATTTTACAAACTTATTTATTGGCACAAACCTCTAGCTGGAAACAATGCCAAGCAAGAACTCATCAAAGTATTAGAGGTAATCTTGATGGTCTAGTCGAATGAACACATGTAGGTAGTCATGTATGTGGTACGCATGGTATTTTTGTACTATGTTATAATTATGTGATGTACGTACATGCCATGATTTTGGATTCATGGTCTCATTGATTATTTATAGCTTGATAGATTGACAGCTTGATAGATTGATAAATTGCATAGACTTCTACAACTTGATAAATTGCATAATATTCATCATGGATTTGTTGTATTGTATTCATACTTACATGACTCATGCCATATAGCCCTATAGCATTATCTATCACTTTATCTGGGATATGTCTCCTACGTTTTCCTTGAATCTTGAAGTTCTTCCTCTAAGGACATTAGTCAACACCCCAAGTTTTCATGGAACTTCCTAATGCAAGTGTCAAAATAAGTTATAAAACTAATCCCATGCTTAATAACCCTAGCCAATCCTAGCCTAGAAATATTAAATTAGAAACCCTATAGCTAATTTTAGTAACCCTAGTTTGTACCGTAAACCCTAGTTTGAATTCTAAACACTAGAAACCTTAGTTTGTAGTCTAGATACTAGTTTGTGTCAATTTTTTTATTCAATAAAGGTGAGGTATTGTATCCCCTTGTGTTAGTAAACCATTAATATTGTAGCATATGATTGAAAGTAAACTTTAACATTGTCAAATGAAGAAAAATAGAAGTATCAACATGACATACTACATCAAGATCATCCATTATTGACATACTACATACTACATCACGAGCATACTACATACTACATACTACATCAATATAATCCATTACATGACATACTACATCAAAATCCAATCCTAGTAGACCTAGTTTGCGCCATAAACCATAGTTTGAATTGTAAACCCTAGAAACTCTAGGTTTTGTTCAAAATCCTAGAAAACATAATTTCTAGCCACTAACTATCATCTATAGATCACTAGTACCATTTATTCGATGTCACAATTGATCAATATCTTGTATCAAACATTCAAACCTTATAATGAAGGAGACCACTATTATTTTAATAAAAGGATATTGAAATCATAAGAATGAAGGTAATCACATCAATTGAGATCAAAGGTAATCACATTGATTAGAAGGAAGGGTAGTCATTTTGATATGGATAAAGCTTGCTCTCTTTTAATTTAGATAATGTAATTACGAGTGTTAGGAAATGAGTCCCTAGATATAACAAAGTCTGAGATCTCCTCTTATGAGTTGTTATCCTTATACATAGATGAGGTGTCATCGTCATCCACTAATTATTTGTTAGAGATATCTATATCTAGAGGCGGTTAGATTCATGTACTACAAAGTGATATCATTGGATGAATACACGTGTTAAGAGTGGCTAATCATTTTCCACCAATTTATTCTCCTTTTTTCTGTAGATTAATATTCTATTAAACCCCCTTTAATCTTAAGGGCTTGGTTGCGACTCCATTACAGTGATCCACGAAAGGTGAGGTATTGTATCCCCTTGTGTTAGTGAACCATTAAAATTGTATCCTATGATGGAGAGTAATTTTTAACATTGTAAATGAAGAAAAAAAGAATAGTATCTAGATGACTTACTACATCAAGAGCATCCATTACTGACAATATTCAAAGACATTTTGTTGTTGGACAATTTTGTAGGGATTTGTTTTGGGGTCCACTTACAATCCTAGTTGCGCTCTTCAATTTTCAACATAAATATCTAGTTTATAGTATATATAGTTGATATAGTTGTGGAAAATATTTAATGAGTGATAGATCTAATACATTAGTAAGAAATGTGAAGTTTGTTGATAATAATGCATCTTCTCTATTTAATTTTTTGAAGCTTAGGATCCTTAGGTATTAAAGAATTCAAATGTGAAATAAGGTTACAGAAGAGAGGGAAACACGTTGAAGGTCACCACCTACAGGATTTCAAGGACACCTGTTGAATCCCTACCCATGGATCAAATCTACGAACTTTCAACTTTATTGAATTCAAGACATCAGTATAGGGCCAAGGGCGACCCTCTCCTCTCACTCAATGGACAAGGGATATTGTCTTAGGCCAATTTAGGAAACTAGGGTGTTTCTTAGTAAGGGGATGTGAAATATTAGCACATAGGGATCAAATTTGCAATTTCCTTGAATGTGAAATTGTGGATAGAGTTCCCACATGGAACTTGCATAAACGCGCTTGCATGAACCAATGAAACCCATTTTTTATGCACGGTTGGAATTCTATGCCATGGGTAGGGATTCAACAGGTGTCCCTAAAGCCTCTAAGAGCTGGAATTCAACATGGAATATAATTATTACCATGTCTCATATCGATGAACCATTGACACTTTTGTATTCAATACATCGAGATAGTGCTAGGGGTGGCCCTGTCCTTTGGGTCAACGGACAAGGGTTCCTCATTTAGGTCAATTTTGGAAACTAGGGTTTTACTTAGTAAGTGAAAGTGAAATTTTAGCACATAGGGGAAAAATTTGCAAATTAATTTACCATTAAATTGTGGCTATATTTCCCACATGAAACCTCCCTAAACATGCTTTCATGACCCACTAGAACACAATTTTTATGTACAATTGGAATTCTATGCCTAGGATAGGGATTCAACAGGTTTCCTTGAAATCCTGAAGGAGGTGAGATTCAATATTCCATAGAATCATAATCATGGCTCGGATCAATGAACCGTCGAACTTGTTGGATTCAAGACATCGGGATAGTGCTAGGTATGTCCTTTGTCTCTTTGTCCATGGATAATGGATCATGTTTTAGGTAAATTTTGGAATCTAGGTTTTTGTTGAGCAAGTGAATGTGAAATTTTAGCACATAGGGGTCAACTTTCCAAATTCCTCAACCATGAACTTGTGATTAGCATTCCCACATGGAACGTACCTAAAAATTATTGCATGACCCACAAGAACCTAGTTTTGATGCACGAATTGAATTGTATGACTCAGGTATGGATTTAACATGTGTCCCTAAAACCCTGTAGGATGTGAGATTCAATGTGCAATAGAATGATTATCATGGCTCAGATAAACAAACCATCGAATCCATTTAGGACATCATGATAGAGCTATGGGTGTCCCTCTCCTCTGGATCCATGGACAAGGGATCCTTGTTTAGGTCAATTTTGGAAACTAGGGTTTTGTTGAGTAAGGGAATGTGAAATTTTAACACATAAGGGTCAACTTTGAAAATTCCTTGATAATGAACTTGTGTCTAGAATTACCACATGGAACCTACATATATACACTTACATCATGAACCAAAATCCAATTTTGATGCACGGTTGGAATTCTATGCCCTGGGTAGGGATTCAATAGGTGTCCCTGAAACCTTGTCTATGAACTTCAACTTGCCATATGATGATGGGCGTGGCTCAGAACGATAGAATTTTGAATAGGTTGGATACATGACAATGGGATAGTGTGAGGGGTGGCCCTCTCCTCTCACTCCATGGACACATGATCTTGTTTCAGGTCAATTTTGGAAACTAGGATTTTTCTCAGTAAGGGAATGTGAATTGTTTGCACATAGGGGTCAACGTTGCAAATTCCTAGATCACAAATTTGTGTCTAGAGTACCCACATGGAACCTCCCTAAGCACACTTTCATGACCAACCAAAACCTAGTTTTTAATCATAGTTGGAATTCTAAGCCTCGGGTAGGGATTCAACAGCTGTCCATGAAAGCATGTAGGAGGTGGGATTCAACGTGGCATACAATGATGATCGTGGATCTGATTGATGAACTATTGAATATGTTGGATTCAAGAGATTTGTATAGTGCTAGGGTGTCCCTCTCCTCTCGTTCCATGCACAAGGGATCCTATTTTGGGTCAATTTTGGAGACTAGGGATTTGTTGAGCAAGTGAATGTGAAATTTTAGCACATATGCATCAAATTTGCAAATTAATTGATCGTAAACTTGTGGCTAGAATCCCAACATGGAAAATTCCTAAACATGCTTTCATGACCCTTCGAAACCTTGTTTTTATGTACGGTTGGAATTCTATTCCTCAGGTAGGGATTCAATAAGTGTCCATGAAAGCCTATAGGAGGTCAGATTCAACGTGCCATAGAATGATGATCATGGCTCGGATCAACGGATAATCAACTCCGTTGATTCAGGATGTCAAGGCAGTGCTAGGGGTGGACTTATCATATGGTTCCATGGATAAGGGATCCTTTTTAGGTCAATTTTGGAAAGTATGGTTTTTCTGAGTAAGGGAATGTGAAATTTTTGCACATAGGGGTCAACTTTGCAAATTCCTTGACCAATAACTTGTGGGTAGAATTCCCACATGTAAATTTTATAAACATACATTCATGGAACCCTAAAACCCCATTTTGATGCACGGTTGGAATTCTATGCCTCAGGTAGGGATTCAACAAGTGTCCATGAAATCTTGTATAAGGTGACCTTCAATGTGTCGTGGAATGATGATCGTGGCTCATTTCAATGAACTATTAACTCCATTGGACTTAGGATATTGGGATAGTTCTAGGTTTGGAACACTCCTTTGGATCCATGGACAAGGGATCCTTTTTTAGGTCAATTATGTAAAGTATGGTTTTTCTCACTAAGGGAATGTTAAATTTTTGCACATAGGAGTCAAATTTGAAAATTCCTTGATCAAGAACTTGTGTTTAGCTTTCCCATATGGAAACTATATAAACACACTTTGATGACGCCCTAGAACCTAGTTTTGATGCACACTTGGAATTCTATGCCTAGGGTAGGGATTCAACATGTGTCCTGGAATGTCTATAAGACGTGATATTCAATATGCCATAGAATGATAACTGTGGCTCAGATATCCATGTTTGACTAAGATTTACACATTGGATGCACACATAAGAAGGATACCTTATTAGTACATTTTGTTCCTAGTATTCCTCTTATAATCGAACGTTTTTACCGTAGTACTAGGTAAATTTATACACTAGAGAATATAATAAATATAATATAGATAAATTTATAAAATAAATCTATGGTAATAATAGGTCCAATAAGTACACACGAGTTTTATCAGATTCATTATTACTCACATTCATCACACAAAGTTATTCATCATGCAAAGGGTCAATCTAAAGCACAAGGGTGGTGCTCATACTCTTTTTCCATACAATACATGGATATCATAACTCTGTGTTGAAGTCCAATTCAATCAAATACAAACTTGTGGACTCAAATTCATGACTTTCATTTTAAAAATAGGTAGAAGAATAACAATGATTAATACTGCAACTAATTAACAAATCGAGAATGGTCCTTTAAAGTATTCAAGTCATTTGTAATTATTTTTGTGGTATATTGTTAAAGTTTAGGGTTAGTTCAGATTTGACATAGGTAAATAAATATAATTCAATACATAAACTTAAATATAAAACAAGATTCATAAAAAAATTTCTCCAATCAATTTAAACTATAATATAATAACACATAATTTTCATCTCTTTCAACTTTAACACTCCATTGGTCACTCTGTTAAAGTTGGTCCTCCAACTGATTCATCAAATGCCATGTACAATAAAAAAATGATAAAATAATTTACAGGAGATACATCAATAAACAATCATAACCATTGTTTTGAATCAACCTTATACTCAGATACTTTTAGGTTTGATGTGTATCACATATATTCGTTAGAGGAAAGACATCATGGAAAACACCAGTTTCATTTATATGGACCACATAGCTGCATCACTTAGGTGTGTCAACTTCGTGCACCCTTTAAATGTTTGTTAGTTTGTTATGCGGGTAAGGTTTTTTTTTATTCCACTTAGTTGGGTCAATTTATGAGGTGTGTTGGGTGCTTATGTGTGTTAGGCATGTTTCATTTTTGTGAATACAATTTAACATTGTATATGCAATTCAATTGTTGTAAAAAACAATTTAAATGTACATTTTTGTCATTACACAATATTGTAATTATGCATTTTTCTCAAATTTATAACTCACATCTCCATGCAATTGTAAAATATATCGAAAATTGGGAACATCACACATAAAAAAATTCTTGGCCACACATTTGTGATCACACATAAGACTGAACTATGAAGACCTCAAGAGACTTCATATGAAATATTTTTATATCATGAAAGTTATAATAGAAAATAGAAGGCCCTTAGATGTCCTGTCAATGTACATGTATTAAGAACATCATTGATGTACATGCAAACAAAAGTACATATGTCCTAGACCACACCCATAAACTCTAACTTCGTCTTCTACACAAAAGTAGAGGTTGGACCTAGACTAACACATCAAAAATATAAATTTCTCTTGTTTTTTCCTGAAACTGATGCTTGTTTCCTCTATCCACGACCATTATGCATCCCTCCTGACTAAAAATGAAGGATAGTATTTCTTGATCAAGTAACTGAACTAATAATGTCTAGCATGAATAAAGATTGAAAATTTAAAATATCACTCAATTGTAATTAAAATGAATGCTCACTGCATGCATCAAGGGTATAGATTCCTTTGGTGTCCTCCTCCTTGCAAAGATTCTTGCTACAATTTTTCTCTGCGAATAAAAAAAAACTATGTTAATTCTCTCAAAAATTATCAACATGTACATCCATGAGAAAGTACTAACCAATTATATAAATAATGAACATCTCATAGAAAAAAATTTGTTGTAGAGCGTGACACTAGGTTTCTTCATTAGCAAGAGGAGATATAGGTTGAACATCAACCTAGGTCACATGCACTAATAGACCAGGGTGTGGCTACATTCACAAAATGATAAAATAGTTAGACATCATGCATGCCCATACACACTACAAATGAATTATACAAGTACAAATATTCAAGTGGATACCTCTATGTGACTTATCGCCATTGTAGATGCAACATTTATTGTAGCATCAACAAACCCGCTAAGGTCTGGCATGGAGGAATCTACATCTTGATGCTGCAAACATGAAAAAATAGCATTATAAAAAACTAGTTGTGAAGTGAATATAAAGCTAGCCAGCAAGTTCCATTAGAAGTATTTACATTGTCTTGGAATCAATAGGTTATTTGTCATCGAAACCCGAACTTTTTATAGAAGAGGTTTGTCTTGTGTAGACAACACACTTATCTACGTTTGGACTATAGCGAGATCAAAACAAAAGAGGTGGTGTGGGGATTTGTGTTGATGTATATAGTCATAAATTGTTACCATAGTTAGACATGGACATGAATGGATGGAATAAGATGTACTGAAAAACTAACATGTTGTAATATACTTACCTCTCCTTGGGACATATCCCCCATGGGAGTGACTGCTGCTAGCAATTTCTTTCCCCTCTGCAAAGCCAGATAGCACCTACAAGTTTAAACATTATAAAATTAGCAATATATAAAGGAGTGTACAGTAATAAATAAATAATTTGAACAATATTCAGTCATTAACCATGTACTTACATTCTTGAGGTAATCATAAAATGCACCTGGGGGGAATTCACTAAGATCAAAGTCTCCCACATCCTATTCAAAATTTCGTTCCTGCAACTTCAAAAATTGTAAATATTAAACCATTTAACAAATTAATTAACCAACACCTGTATTATAAAAATGATACGTATTAACAAAAGGACACATGTTGGAATATTACCTCGGTATTGGTTGTTTGAGCCTCAGATATGAAAACACCAGGTACACTAACACCCCCTTAGAGAAATCAAGCCCCTGCAAGATTAAAAACTGCATATATTAACAATATTTTAATATGTTTACAATATGGAAAAATTAAATTGAACAACAATAGAGTTTTTACAATGTCCTTACCTAACCACTAGTCATCATAGAGGTACCATGTGTTGGTCCACAACCATAACAGGATTCAGCACATGTTGTGCATACGTTTGGGTCGAACTAGGGCACATGGGATGTCAATATATCCACACCAATAGATGGTCCTCTACCACCCGAAGCTGGTGGTTGTACCCCACCAGAGGAAGATGGATCTACTTGGTCAATAATTGTGGTGTGTCGGTAAATCATCTCATTTAGCATAATAAATACCTCCTATGTCTGGGTAATCATATGGGAATTTTTATGCCTAGAAATCGGTCAATTTTGGGGCATCCCCATACCAGCGCCCTAGAACCCCAACATTTCAAAATAATTGACATGTTTTCCCATCACAAACTATGCATAAAGTTTTCAGAGGAAGTACAATTGTACTTCCCTATTGTTCTGCAGGGGGATATCAAAAACCATGTACCATCTATCCATCCAATGATATCTAATCGGTTGATAGATGGACCACTCAATGTAAATACGTGGTATGCTTCTCTATGGAACGTTATCCGTCTGAGGTATTCTAAATAGTGTATACTATATGCTCTTTTGTTATTTTGAGCTTCTTAATCTCATTGTAGCTCAATCCATGAGCATATTCTTGTCTTTTTGTCTCCATGTAATATGTTATGATATACAAAGCATCATTTGATCTGTTGATGGTATCCACTATGATCAACAATGATGGCGACAAGGAGAATCGAAGTTCATCTCCACCCCTCTAGCTAGCACCAATCTCTCTCAAATGACCAATAACGCTCAAAATATCTGGAGTGTGGTCCATAGTAGCCATTGCAGTCATAAATGCAAATAAAATATCATTAGAAAATAAACACATGGTATAATGACATCTCCAAACAATTAAAAGTGTAAAACTAATGTATGATGAATAACAACATAAACTATTTATAATTTAAATTTTAAAATTGACCTTGAGTTTATATTAAAGAATAAATATTTAACATGTTTTCATCTTAAATTTATGTTGTAAAATTGTATTAATTCAAATTTCCAGATGGATGTACATAAAATGTCCTATATGCATATGTTTATTGTGAAGCTCTTCTAGCTTATTTTAAGGCTTTGATTATGAAGTTTCATCAAAATTGTGAGGTGTTGACTAATTCTGTTGCAGGACCAACTCCCAGATTGTGGGTAGAGGCAAGGGCTAGATCCCATAAGAGGTGGAAGAAGGTGCTATTAATGAATAAAAATCCATTATAGGAAAGGATTTTGATAGATATGTAATTATTTTCTATAGCATGATTTTTTTTGGAATCCAAAGTTCATTTAGAATCTTTGTTTATATGTAATTTGGGCTATGTATGGATTTTACTTGATGCTATTTTAGGTGTATGCACTCTTTCTATATTCCCATGAGAGACTTTCATATTTTTGTATAGTGGCTTTTATGGTTGCAAGGTTTGCACTGGATTCTATCATTTATGATAGTATGTGATTGGCATGTAATCAAACACATCAAACTCTGTATGTATCTTCATGTTCGTAGAGCCTATTGTTGAACTTTGTTGTCTTGACCTTAACCAAAATGTACCCTTCAGTCAAGGGTAAATATTTGTTATGCATGGGAAGCTTCTATATCTTATTTTAACACTTTGATTAAGAAGTTTAATCAAAACTATAAGGTTCTTGTTAACTTTGATATTTTGGATAGAGGAAAGGGATTTACCATGTTTATTTATGTATTTTAGGCAAGATATGAATTCTACTTGATTTTTTTTTAATTGTATGGAACCTTGCAATATACTTACAAACTTTGCATATTTTTGAATTTTGGTTTGGATTCACAAGGATGCTTCACAATATACATATGCAAATAGTGAAATTGATTTGTTTTTATGAGTAAATTGGGGTTTTTGTTTCCATTGCAACCTTGCAATATAGTTGATAAACTTTGCATATTTGTTAATTTTGGTATGGATTCACAAGGATGCTTTATGCATATGCAAATAGTGAAATTGATTTGTTTTGTATGAGTAAAATGGGGTCTTTGCTTCCATTGCGCATGTAAATTTCTTATGCAACCTTGAAATACTTGAGAAACTTTGCATATTTGTGAATTTTGGTTTGGATTCACAAGGATGATTGTGAATATACATATGTAAATAGTCAAAATGATTTGTTTTTTATGAGTAAATTGGGGTTTTGGTTTCCATTCGGCATGTAAATTTCTTTATGGGAATATAAATTAAAAAAAATATTTGGTTTCAATTCATATTAGGGAATAGAAATTATTGAAAATAGGAAAATTGGCATGAGAGGATTTGAAGTAAATACCTCACAAGGAAGAGATTGATCCCCAAGGTGGATTTTGTTTTCCTCTTATAACAGAAATCATGTTCACCCTTGCTTGTTTTGCTTGAACTCAACAAGTTGTTGCAGATGGTTGTGGAGAAAATGATGAGCTTAGCCTGTTTTAAGCATAAATTAGGTTTTACATAATGTGTTCATGTTTTTGTACACCATAACGCATGTGTGTTTTTGTACACTATAACGGGTGCATGTTTTAATTAACTGTTCCAATTGGAAAGCATATTGTGAGGCTTAGCACTAGGATTGGAAAGGTCGACATGGCTTGGGATGATTTTTGTTTTTTTTATCTTGACTGATTGGATTCAATCTACCATTGCATTTAAAAGGTCCCTAAACTTTTTGCACTCACCCTTATGCAGATCGTCACGACATAACTTTTTTTCTTTTCCATGTTTTGACAAGTTGTTTTGGCCTAGTTTTATAATAATCGATAAGACTTAACATACATTCATGATTCCATTCATTAGTTACCTCTTTAGTGTTGAAATCCATCATGGTTTTTATTTTCTCTTTGCAAATTCAATGCAATATTGACATCAGTTATTTCCTTTGACAAGGTATTTCTATTAATCGGGATCTTTTGATGGTGGCTCATAATTCAATTCAATCTTCTTTGTTGGCAATAAGCTATTGTTATTTTTATATTTTTTTTAATACTTCCTCCCCTTCAAACTCATGGTGCATCTCACAAACAAAGAAATATAATTTAACTTTATTTTTTCCTTGTTCCATGATGCCACACTTCAAATTCTACATTCGTCCTTGTCTTCCTCTGCTTCATTTTCGATTTTTTATTCTTCAATATTTTCTCTCAATCCTTGAGTGTGATATTAATAACTTAAGTTGCAAATTAAATTTCATTATTTTTTTCATTATCCAAAATATGAATGTCCTTCATGCTAAAGAATCCAATCCAAAGTGTTTTATTCAAACATTGTAATATGGGTATGTTGAAATCCCACAATCTTCCTTCTACTTAGCCATCATATCTTGGATTTTAAATCCATTTTCCCAAGAATTTTAGTTCTTCATTAGGAAATCAACTTTCTTGAATTCTACAACAAGATTAGTGTTGTCTTCATCATATCTTGGATTTTCAAGCCATTTCCCCAAGAATTTCAATTCTTCATTAAAATCATCATTCATTGTTCCGATTTCTCTATCATCGACAATTTTTTTCTATCTATGCTTCTATAGTCACACTATAATTCACCTCTTTCCTTTCAACATCATCATGTTTTCCTACAAATGTTCCAAGTGCAACTTCCATGGAACAAATCTTATAAATATCTTCAACAAAACTAAAATCATCAATAATTTCAAAAATTTTCCAAACCCATGCTTGACACAAGTTCAAGCATTTCTGTTGTTACTTCAAATACTACTGCTATGGTGGTTTCACCAACACTAGTTGTTTCATTGTCAACTTATTTATAGTTGTCTTCAGCTATAGATATTGTTGGAATGTCTAATGAACAATCTATGACACTTGTACCTCTGTTATGATCAATTTTCAGATACTCTCTTTTATTAATAGAGTATTCACATCCTTTATAGTCTTCTTCAAATTGATCTTCAAATTGATCTGCTTAAGTAGATTTTTTGTTAGCATCGTCAGGTTATGTTGTTGTTCCTCACTTGTTCCTTCTATATCAGATATAAAAACCTCATTAAACTAAATTTCAATTCACCCTCATAATCCAATGTTTCAAAAAGTTCATATGGACATTCTAAAATATCTTCTTCATATGTTGTTGCAGATTCTTCATCAAATTCATCTATTACTACAACATCGATTCAACCATCTTCCACTTCATATTCTTTTCACAAATGTATCATTAGTTGTTGCTCATCTTCAACTTCAAACACATCATCATCATCTAATGTTATATCAACCCAACGGGGTTCACCAACGATTTGATTATCACCTGTTGCTTTCAACTTATCTACTAAGTTCTTGACATGCTATGAGTTAGCCATATGTCTCCCCCTTACATCAAGCTCTTTGTTCAAACTCTCCCAAGGTTGTCTAGTCTTTTTGCTTCAACAATTGCATTAGAAATATTAACATATAGATGTTATTGGATGAAGGAGAGAGCTAATGCATCATCATTAGCCTTAAACCATCCATTTTCTATGCAATTTTGCAAACCATTAAAACAAAGAAACATCTTCATCTTTGTAGACCACCATTTGTAATCTTTACCAACAAATGAAGCGGACATTCCAAACTAACAATTCTCAAACAAGTTATTGAATGTTCAACTTGAGTTGAGACGCTAAAAAATATTTCTGCATATTTCTTAGCTTCTTCCATATTCATCCTTCTTCTAGTTTTCTTGAGTCTTTCTAACTTGCCTATTTACAAAAGATAATTTACTAAAATGAGATTTCACAAAAATAGACTAATACCTGAGGAAATAGGCACCTTCTAGTGAGTCCCTTCAAATGACTTAATTTTCACCTGAACTTATGACTTATTTTTTCTATATAGAAATGGAAGAGGCTTTCCTCGACATTGGTGCTCTTCACTTCTTTAGTGATCTTTAGTTACAATGAATTTCAAAAATACCATGAGCTTGATCTTAACAACTTCTCTAGCAAGCTTAACTCATTTTTTTTAAACTCAACCTGTACTTCTACTCGTTTACCAGCACTTATACAAGTTTCCCTTCTTCTTTACCAAGATCTCATGTACGAAAACAACCGAACTGAGTAGTCACTTAGGTGCGAAGTACACATTAACAATGAGACTTGAACTTGAATTTCAACTACGTGGTAAACCTTTACTTTTTAACTCCTCACGAATGCTTTTTCTCAATGTGAGACATGAAAACCTTATTAACTAAGCAAGGATATAAGAAAGGTCTTCCACAAAGTATTTATAATCTTGGAAATTAAAATACTTTACTCACAAAGATTTGGGCAGAAGCAAAATAATTTGGTAATGGTTTCATAAAACATTATCAACTTTTTTTTTTATAAGTAAAAGACCTTTAGTGCCCAAATATTAAAGTAAATATGTTTTTACCATGTGTATCTTTTTATGAGTCCAAAACTTCCAAATTTGTTTCGCAGCCATATATTTAGGCCAACGGTCGTAAATTTGTAAGTGTAGTTATAACTTCACAAATAAAACCATGCCGTAAGTTTAAGATAGCTTAAACACGTCAAGATGTTTGAATTCTTTATAAAATAACCATTTTCATAATATATGCACTTGTACATAGGAAATATGTGCCCGCATAAAGTATACTTAAACGACACGTAAATGTTTATTACCTGGTTTAAGTGGCACTAATAGCTGCAGTTGTATACTTAATTCTTCATATTTATATATACCTTGTGTTTTTAATTATTTTTTACTTTCTCTTCAACTTTTAAAGGCTTGTGTTCTTGTACTTGTCCTCTATTAACGCACTTTATCCTTAGCTTGAGTTCCTTTCACTTTGCAAATATTTTTATATAGCTTATGCTCCAACCTTCTACTCTTATTATAGCTCTCCTTTAAAGTGTCTCTTTTCTTTCTCTTTGATCTATATATAATCTTTACTTTTCTTTTTGGATCTTGTGAGCTCTAGCTCCCACTTCTCTTCTCACTTCTCATATGCCTCATCTTCTTTATCTTGATTGTTCTTCTTTATCTTGATTGCTGCATCAAATATATCATGTGTATGTTGGATTATGGCCTTGGAACACCCACTTACTTTGAAGAGACAATTTAGTGGCTTCTTTCATAAGTTACATATAATTCTAACTTAATTCTTGACATAATTAAACCTAACATATTGACTTTCATATATGGCAGCTTAAATACAATTATAGGTTAGCCCATTTTAAAACAGACAGACTTAACTGACTGAGTGGCTAATTAAATATGGAAGATATTTGCTGTACGAATGGTTAGGAAAATAATTAATATTTCAACAATATAGAGTTTAAGATTACCTGTTGATAAAGAATAAAAAAAAGAATTGCTTTAACTAAAATATTATTTGTTCGCAACAATAGTAGAAGTTTCGGTTTCAATTCCTTTTGATGGTGATTGCACTAATCTGTTCACTTCATGGAAATATGCCAATTATATGCCTATTTAGACGACCTGTGGACACTATACTGTCCTGATTTGCCAAAATAGGAGGTTCTTAGAGTTTACGGCAGGCAAATCAGGAGGTTCTTAGAGTTTACGGCTTTTGATGGGAGAAGACGTTTATTTATTATTTAATTTGTTTCTCATAAATATTATTACATGTCGACTTTCTTTATAAAGATTTGGAGCTTGTCTATAAGATAATGAATGTTGTTGGTTCTTGGGATTCTAGGTTTCCACTTTTTAGGTTTGAGGTTTACAATAGGAAAATTTGTTTTATGATATCTGATATTTATAAAATTAATAAAAATTATATAAATATGATTAATATGTTTGGAATAAGCTTACACTAATAGATTTGAAATATTAATAATGTGTTTTTATAAAGAATGTGTCAATTATTTAGTAATTAATTTATTTAATATAACAATTATTTATTTTATGGTTGTTAAGCGTAGTTGTATCATTATTAGAGTTAATATAATAGTTTAGAGTTAATACAATAGTTGTATCTAATAGTTAATTTAAAAGTTAATATAAAGTTATTGCAATTAATATAACAGCTCCAAGTCATTTCAACCTTTCACTTGAACAAAGCCTCATGCACATTAACTTTAGCAAGTGTATGACTCCAACATGATTTGCACATTATAGTGCCACTAAGTGCATCTATAACATGAGTTATTAAAAGTTCATATAAGTTATTTTAGATTTTTTTATAATTGTTAATTATGATTTTTTTTATAATGCATATAGAATCAATCACTATTATAATACCATTCTCTTTAATAAATCAAAAAATCATACATAGTAATCCCCCTGAATTTTCTAAAATAAATAAAACTTTAAACTTAATATTCTAGATAATTACAAGTAAAAAAAAAAAAAAATATTATAATCAAGATAGAATATATTTTAAATTTATAACATAATATATTAAATAACAACTTGAAAATAAAGTTTTAATAATAATAATAATAATAATAATAATAATAATAATAATAAATTTATTTGTGATTTTAGATATTGATTTAAAACATTACATTAAAAATGTTCAAAGTTTTATTTGAAGTTATTCTTAGGTTTTGTGATAATTTGTTTAGCATTGTTTTATAATAAGAAATATTTTTTATTTTTATGTGAATTGATTTTATCATTATTTATTTAGAAAAACTTTTATGTTGAAGATAACTTAATATAATATTTTTCTTAATAATGAAGTAAAACTAAAATTAATACTATACATGAATTATTATTAAATATGTTGTTATTCTCAAAGAGAAAATACGATATTAGGAGAATTCGAAAAGAGAGATAGAGAGAGAGTTTTTAGTGGCTAGGGAGGGTTTTCTCGTGGACATGATGGGTTCATGAGGAGGGGGGGTTCCCCTTCATTCCAGAGCACTAGGAAGGGCACAACATTGGGATGGAAAAAACCCAGATGGAGTAGCAAGGGAGCAGCTGAAGCAAGGAGATATAGAACCAAGATCGACAAGGGACACGGCACACCAAAGTGGTATGTATAGCTAAATTTGTAGAGATCCCATATTTACATATCTAATTTGACAAACTGTGGGAATGGGTATAGTTATTGAAGGAAAATGCCCTAGTTGAGAAGTTTATTCCGATCTCTCCTTCTGAGAAGGATATTCTTAGATGGATGAAATAGACATGGAACCCTAAGGGTCATTACAAACTTCAGTTGGGTTCTAAAGGTGTTTTCATGATCATCTTCTTTAATCAACAAGAGAGGGATCAGATCATGGAAGGGGAGTCATATTTATTTTTCTCAGAAGGTTTCTACTTGAGACCATGGAAGGAGAGGTTCAACCTTGACAAAGAGGACATGAAATTGACACCAAAATAGATCCCACTTGATTCGTTGTTGTGCGAGTATTGGGAGCTAGAAATATTGTGGGATATAGGTAATTCCCAAGGAAAATTTGTGAAAGTGTTTGAGCAAACCAAACAACAAGGATATACATATTTTTCTCGAATCTGTGTTTATGGGTGAAAAAACAAAGTTGGGAAACAATTTTATGACAACGAAGTTAAAAAAAAGAGGGCACGCAGATGAACACGCGAAAAAATTTAACGTCAAACTCTAGGCTCATAGTTTAAAAAACTTCCATCCTAGAGTTTGTGAGAGTTCAAACTCTCAGCTAAGAGTTTAATAAAACTCTAGGACGAGAGTTTGAACCAATCACCGCACTGTATTTTAAAAAAAAATCTCGGATGAGAGTTTGAACCAAACTCTCAGCCGAGAGTTTGGAAGATAATTTTTCGGTGGAGAGTTCATGGGAAAAAAACTTGCAAAAATGTGTGGCATCTTTCTCGAACCTATAACTTTAGCAAGCCCAAACCCCTACAAATTTGAAATATTATTTTTCATACTTGGTAGCAATGGATTCATCTCTGAATCTAGTTTCCAATGATATAATAATTGTTTCATTTCAATTTGAATTTCTATTTATTGTTTTTTTTTCTAAACCTTATCCCTTAAGAATTTTATTAGTTTGAAAATCACCCAAAATGAAAATTCAATATCATAACAAGGACAAAAAAAAATGAAATCTTTATAGAGATCATAATTGCCTTGTCCTCTTCAAAAGGGTACTTTTAGTTTTTCCAATAAGAGTCACACTAAAAAGAAAATTGAAGCTCACCAACGTGTGTCGATAATGCACTATTTTCTGAACTTATGTTGTTCTGATAAATAATAATAAAAAAGTTCTCAAGTCCAAGAAACCTCAAAATATACTCCATGCACAATTTCAATCTATGTAGATTATGAGCATAAATTTTGTTTCACTAAAATGAATAACTATCTCTAAGAAAAATGTGGTGCACACAGGTCACTCATTATTCATACTTAAAATTTTAAGGGATATGTTGTTGGTGGAGGTCAAATTTTCCCCACTATATGTCAATAATTTTTCATTTTTAAATATAAGTACGTAGCTAATTCAATTCTCTAAAATGTTTGTGTTTACTTCAAGGTGCAATTCCAAAATGAGATATCGGTTTGAAGGGGTTGAAGTTCAAAAACATAAAATTTTGTGCACAATTTGTTTTGTCAAAAAACAGGCGAAAGTGTTTCCCAACTTCATGTTATCACCCTTATATGAACCTATATCATGATTTGCCAAAGGCCGTGAATCTTACTCGATGCGATGAAGAATGGAACCATCATGTGGACTATGAGAATATACCTTTTAAGAGCATACAATGTGATCAACAAAACTATTTTAACGGGATTTGTCCGGGTAACAACCTATATTCCCTCCCCAAAATGCCTCGAGACAAAGGGAGTGATTTCGTTGGTTTTACCTAGTTGAGCCATGGGAGACGACAGGGTAGTAGGAATATCAATCAAATGCAAAATTGAATGACTACTGAAATAAGGATCGCTACCGGAGATAAATTTTAAACCCTATCATGGTTGAAAGAAGATATGAAGGATCGAGCTAGGGAAGACCGAAAGGGGGATACTCTAAATGGAAAACTTCTCTTGGAAGCTCCCCAAATGATGTCAAAGAATCAGGAGGAAAAATGTGAGGATATTGAGGATGCCAAACTAGATGAATAAAAGGATATGGATTTGGGAGAGCTAGATATGGTCGAAACTGAGAAGGAATGCAACAAAAAAAAGAAGGGTTTCATCTCAAGAAGGAAAATCAAGCTTCGTAAGGACCTCATTTAGAATACAAAGGCTACTACTAAGCTACGAGTAGCCAAGGATCCACAGAAGGGAATTAAAATGAAGCAGTCGAAAGAAGGGGAATGAAGAGGAAAAAGTACAAACAAACAAAGAATTGTAGAGTTTGGAATGAAGATGGTTGAATCAAGCCAATATTCAATGATTAGGGAATATTTTTCTAATTTTAATAATGTTTCCTAATGAATATGATAACCTCAAACATTCACAAGGTGAGAAACCCTCACAAAAACAAGATAGTTAGGAAAAAGTTAAGAATGGAGAAGTTGATGATAGTTTTTTTGCATGAAACAAAATGTAGAATGTAGGTAATGACTGAGATAGGAAATAAATTTTTGGTGGGATGTGAATTAATGACAGTTGATGCTAAAGGAGAGGCATGAGGTATTGCAATTTTATGGTGACTAGAAGAAGTGAATCTCGCAAAATTTTGGGCAATAAAAGGCCTTCTCTTTGTCGATTTCCAGATCTGTAATACTCAACTCAAAAGCACCATCGGGAATTTTTATTTCCTGAGTATATACCATCAGAAGGATTCTTTTTTGGGGGCTCTATCATGGGAATTGATATGGATGGGGGATAAGCATTGGCTCTTGGGAGGAAAATTTAACCTGATCACCTATCGAGGAGAGCAGAAATGGGCTTGATGGGTTCTAGAAGTTACAAATGAATCCTTTTAAGGATTTAGTGGGGAAAATAATCTAGTTGATGTGTAGACATAGAATCAACGGTTTACTTCGAACAAAAAAAGTGGGGGGAAATACCATGTTCCCCCTCATTTCGATAGATTTCTGATGATAGAGGGGATTGTAAGTGGGAGTGGCAATCTGACAGCCTTGGTATTACCCTTGGCTGAATGGGATCATTTGTCTGTCTTCCTTAGATGGGATGGGTGGGGCCCCCTAATGACGAAAACTTTCCATTTTGAGCATTTTTTTTATGGAACAAAAGGATTTTAAATCATTTGTTAATCAATGGTGGAAGGACATGGTCCCTCTTAAGGGAAGCAAGATGTACCAATTTCAACAAAAACTAAAAACACTAAAGGATAAGGTTTGTACTTGGAACATCGAGGATTTCAAAAACAACTTCAAGGATAAAATGAGGTCAATAGATGAGTTGGAGGAAATTCAATGAATAGGAATGGATAATGGCTATGATGAGGAGCTAAAAAAAGCACAAATATACTATTGATCAACTAAGGTCCCATGAGTGTAAGGAGGAGATATACCGTAAACAAAAGTCCATAAGTGGATTTAGGAAGGTGAATGCAATACTAAGTTTTTTCACCAATCTATCATAAAGAACAAGAAAAAGAATAAAATTCATCGATTGAAGACTAAGGCAAGGCCTTATGTAGAAAATAAGGAGGACATGGAAGTGGAACTAGTCAATTATTTTGAGGTCATAATCAAATAATATAGGGTATAATGGTGAGAAGATATTGCTAATATCACACAAAATATTCCCTCATTGGTCTCCCATACTAAGAATGAGCACATAAGCAAACTCCTTGAGATGATAGACATCAAAGAGGAGGTCAGTCAAATGGTTGATGGGAAATATACATGACCTCGGGGTTTTACTACAGGCCTTTTTCACCACTTACAGGATCCTGTCAAGGAGGAAGTTTGGAAGATCATTTAGTACTCATGGCTTCTGAGAGAGGTCCTGAAGGCGTTCAATGCAACAATTTTTACCCTCATCCCTAAGAATGAATGAGATGTTTCTCTATGTAAATTTAGATCCATATCTTTGTGAAATGTTATATATAAAATCATTAAAAAGGTTATGGCCAACATATTACAACCCATCCTCTCATATCTAGTTTCTCTTGAGAAATATTGTTTTGTAGAGGGGAGACAAATCTTGGGTGTGGTGATACTAGTTCATGAGCCGATACATACTTTAAACATGACAAAGAACACGGGTATGCTCCTAAAGAAGGACATTTTAAAATATTGTGACAAGTTGAGCTTGAAATTCATGAGAGAAATACTTAAATTCTTTGTCTTCAGCCACAAGTGAATTGAAAGGAATATGAATATGAACTTGACTGCATTCTTTTCCATTTTACTAAATGGGTCTCCTACCATTCATCCCAACTAGAGGTATATGGCAAGGGGATCCTTTTTCTCCCTTTCTATTTATTATCATGGAGAAATACCTTAGTAGGAGATCAAGGTGATGACCGAGAGATAGGAGATCAAACGTTTAAGGATTCACGAAGTATTAGACACGCCAACTCATAAACTATTTGGTAACGACATGATGTTGATGGGCCACATGTCTATCCAAGAGGTTAGTGATTTTAAGATATGTTTGAGCTCCTTTGCTAGGGCTTCATGCCTTGAGGTAAAAAGAGAAAATTCACAGTTGTTTTTCTTTAATATCTCCAGCATTCTTTAAAGAAATATAACTTGTATTTTACGTTTGCAAGGGAGCTCCCTTCCATCCAGATATGTTTGTGCACCTCTAGCTAAGGGATTCATTTGAAAAAGAGTCATGGAAAGATTTAGTGGATTGCAGCTGTCCATTTAGAATCTATGGCCTCTTAATCTTGTCATTAGAGTAATTCTAATTAAATCAGTTTTGCCAGAAATGCCCGTCTACCTTTTATTTATGATGGTGGCTCCAAAGTGTGTTAAGAAAAATATAAGAAGTATCCAATGAAAATTTCTATGGGGAGGCAATGATAATAATAAAAAGTGGCACTTGTTAGTTGGGACAAGATAGTCCAACATAAATCTTAAGGAGTCGTGGGGATTGGATATATGGAGAAGAATAATCAATTCCTTGCTGCCAAAATATGGTGGGTATGGGTCATGCATACCTCGAAAGGATGGAAAAAGTTGTGGAATACCAAATATTCCAAGAATGGCATGAAGAAGGAATTTCTCATATTTAACGAGAAGAAAAAAGGGCGAGACATTTGGCAGACAACATTCGATAGTAGGACTATAATCCAAGACCACGACTTTTGCGAAGTAAGAGATGGGGGTTCAGAAAATTTCTAGGACTCCTTGTAGCATATGCGTAAGCTGGCTTCTCAAGACAACATGCAGACCTGCCACGATAGTTGTAGGGTGTTAGGTATAATAAGGGTTAATCAATTATGGAAACCTATAATTGGGGAAGGGGAGGATCGAGAATAGCATGCACCTGAGTTGTGGCTTGATAGGGTCGTGGAGTGGAATGTCCCAGAATTTGTGATAACATTTAGGGAATGTTTATAAGAATACAAGATGGGCCCAAAAATTTGAGATGGGGTTATTCATTAAAAGGGACCTTTAATACTAAATAAACCTATGATATTTGGGTTAATAATCAGGATGAACGGCATGATGAAATTTGGAAGATTGCGTGGATTATTAACCTGTTGCCGAAGGTCACGATTTTCGTATGGTTAATCATATTTCAGAGGATCTTAGAAAGTAGGGGGTGGTTGGTCCTTTGCAGTGTGTTGCTCTGTTACAAAAAGGAAACTACGGATCATTTACTTGACTCGTGCCACTTTATTCCATACTTCTGTGATAAGGAAGCCTAAATTTTTATACAATCAAACCAAATAAGGGGTAGACCTGATCATACCATTAGAAACTGGGATCTAACAACTTTTCAGAATTCCATAGTGAAATTCATATGGATATATTTTATGGGCTTCTTAATGTGGGAAGTTTGGAAGTAGCGGAACTGCAGGATCCTACAGGTTTCGAAGACCCCGCCTTGATAGATGTAGTTGACGATTGAATTTCATATCTAGGAAACCACCAGAAACAACTAATGGCATGACAAGGAGTGCGAGGTGAATGACTGTGAGAGAATAATTCTCATGGAATGGGGTTTGAGCGCCACTAATCATGAGTGTATTCAAAAGAAGAATCAACAGGTCACATGGGATAGTAGAGATTACTGGGCTCCCCTTCTAGTTGGAACCTTGAAATTGAATTTTGACAGGAACTCAAAGGGAAACTCTGGCCCAACAGGTTTTGGCGATATTGTGAGGAACTCGAATAGTGAGATAATGTAGGTCTATTTTGGATACATTGGTGATGAAACAAATAACACTATACATATGGAAGGAATCCTCGCTAGTTTGAACCTAGTTATCCACTACAGTTCAGATCCTACAATCATTGAAGTAGACTCCATGATCATTATCTATATGTCAAGGAGTTTGCAGACTGGGAATAAACTTCCTAAGTCGCCAGATAGTTGGCGACTCACTCACAAGGTAGAAAATTTGGTTGCTGTGCTGAGTAACCCTCACGCATGGACCTTCATCCATGCCAGGAAGAATGCGAATAACGTGGCATTCATGCTGGAAAATGTGGGCGAGGATTAGAGGTAGAGATACTACGAAGGAAAGGCGGTTGAATTTTATAACTGGGAGTGGAGGTGGAGATACTCACTCGATCACGGCGAGCCTTATTTACTGGACGAGTCTGTCCATTGTCAGAGATGCATGGCATAAGGTATAGTGTATGATAAAACCTTATATGTACATGATGCACATTCATCCATGGCTTAATCGGGTGACGGGTCATTTTCCGGTTGTTCTTTTTTCAGGCATCTTCCGATTCTAACATCCTGCAGCCATGTCGCCATCAATTAAAATTCCTCCGCCATTTGACTGATTCGAGACGACAGGGCCCTGGACGCGTAACCTCAACGTTAATTCATACTAGAGTTAACACATGGGTAACCCGAGGCTATGGAGGGAAATTTAAATTTTGAACAATGAGCATTCAAAT
>LPNX010032273.1:6690-17518 GCA_001517045.1 Pseudotsuga menziesii
GTCTTTGCCATAAAACACTCCACAGGATAACTGAGACCATGGTTAGATGAACCCATCAACAAGTTATAACTAACACTTTCATATTATTTTTTTCATCATCCTATGAGATAGGGCGGGCATTTCCCTGAGGCCACTGAGGCATTTTTTCCAGTACTGGAATAGTACAAAATAGCCTGAAACTTTGTTTTGGCAAACCATTATCTTTGTCATCAAACATCTTCTTTGAGAAGTGAGACCATGGTGAGATATCATCTTCAACAAGATGTAGGATGATAGCTTCAGATAATTTTTATCATACACCTATAAGGTACGGTAGGCATTTTCCCAAGGCCACATGATCCATTGTTTCCAACACTTGGACAATTTTCTTAGTCTGGTACAATCTGCCTAAAACATTGTCTTGGCAGGTTCATAACTTCTTCCTCAGCTACTTCCAAGACAGTCTGATGACATGATCAGGTAGGAAAAATATCAATCTACAAGACCCCCATATGGTGCGGGCATTTTCTTCAACACACAATTTGTGGTGGGCATTTTCTTAAGGCTACCTGAGCCAGTTTTCCAACACTTAGTCATTTTCAGGACTTTCTCCAAAATTTATTCTAAAACCTCATTTTGGTAGATTCAACTTTTTCTTCAGACATGCTTAAAAGGAGAAATAATACCATGGTTAGGTAGACAAACCAACACACCACAAGACCCCCATGTGCTGCAGGAATTTATTCTAACCCATAATTTAGGGCGGGAATTTTTTTTAGGCTACTTAGCCATGTCATCATGCCTAGACACCTCTTCGAATATGTGTTTGTTATTTATTGTTTTAATGAAATAATCAATTAAAACTTCTTCTAAACATTGCATCTCTCCAATAGTAAGATGTGTCTCTTCAAAACTCTGTCTCAATTCTTTTTATTAAATTTCTATTTATTTTTCTAAATAGATTCATGTAGCTTCTTATTTAATAAACTTTGTTTATTATTTTTCACTAACTTTGCAAGTCCATCTTTTGCATATATGACCATCATAATGCAAACTGAAAGTATGGCAGGATATCCACCTCAACAAGGATCAAATCCATGTCATTTTTTCAACTTTTTGATACACACACATTATCTAGAGATCATTTGAAAATAGGCTTCCAAACTGTTTAATTTAACACTTAAACAAAATTGTTTTTAACTTATAAAAACAATTTTTCTTCTACTATGGCAGATTTATTTCTCCCCCATGTGATCACCATAAGGAATCCTACAAGCATGGCTAGATGGCCATTTCAACAATGAACAAGACCATATCACAAGATAAATCTGTTGACACACACACTCAAACTCCTGTGTTTAACACGGTCAAATTTCTTTTGTTCTCATTATGCAAAATATTATTTTTCTTATTTTTGGTAGATTGATATTTTGCGTATGAGACCATCATAAGACAACCTGAAGGTATCGTTGGATATTCAGTTCACCAAGGAACATGACTATGCTACCTAATGAATTTTATCATCAAAATAACACCTTCTTGCGGGCATTTCAAAATGCCTTTTCAATTTCCCGAATCTAACACAACCAATTTTCTTGTGTTCTTAAAATGAAAAATAATATTTTTCTTACTTTTGGAAAATATATATCTTTATCATAAAACACTCCACGGGATAACTGAGACCATGGTTAGATGCACCCATCAACAAGATATAGCCTAACACTTTCATATCATTTTTCGCATCATCCAATTAGATAGGGTGGGCATTTCCCTGAGGACACTAAGGTAATTTTGCTAGTACTGGAATAGTGCAAAATAGCCTGAAACTCTGTTTTGGCAGACCATTATCTTTGCCATCAAACATCTTCTTTGACAAGTGAGAGCATGGTGAGATAGCCTCTTCAACAAGCTGTAGGATTATATCTTCAGATAATTTTTATCATACACCTATAAGGTACGGCGGGTATTTTTCCAAGGGCACATGAGCCAATTTTTCCAACACTAGGACAATTTTCTTAGTCTGGTCCATTCTGCCTAGGACATTGTTTTGGAAAGTTCATAACTTCTTCCTCAGCTACTTCCAAGACCATATGAATACATGATCAAGTAGGACAAATATCAATCTACAAGACCCTCATACAGTCCGGGCATTTTTTTAAACACACAATTTTTGGCGGGCATTTTCTATAGGCTACCTGAGCTAGTTTTCCAACACTTGTCATTTTTAGGACTTTCTCCAAAATTTATTCTGAAACCTCATTTTGGCATATTCCTAACTTTGTCTTCAGACATGCTTAAGGAGAAATAATACCATGGTTAGGTAGGAAAACCAATACACTACAAGACCCCCATGTGCTGCAGGAATTTACTCTAACCCATAATTGAGGGTAGGCATCTTTCTGAGGCTACTTAGCCATTTTTGCTTGCTCTGGCACAAACCCTTGTTTTGGAAGGTCCATAGCTTCTCCCTCAAGAACTTTTAGGACAAACTGAAGACATGGTCAGGTACGAAAAATAACAATCTACAGGACCCCCATGTGGTGTGGGAATTTATATTCTCCTATAAACTATGGCGTGCATTTATATTCTCTTAGAGTAGTTTTGACTACTTTTTCACACTTAGTCAATTTTGAAAGTTTCACAAAGTTGGCAGGTTGACATCTTCCTCCTTAGAGACTCTCTAGTGAGGAAACTGACATGGTTGTATTCTCCATACAACGCTCTAGAGACTCACATTCTCAATACATTTTTCAAATCATCCTATGAGGCATGGCGGGCATTTCCTTAAGGCCACTTGGGCAAATTTAACACCAATTCCATACTTAGACAAATTTCTGAATTTGAACTAATCTCCCTAAAACACCCTTTTGGCAGGTCCATAACTTTTTCTTCATCCACTTCCAAGACAATCTGAAGACATGGTCAAATAGGCCGAAGACAAATCTACAAGACCCCCATGTGCTGCGGGCATTTACTCTAACCCATAATTTAGGGCGGGCATCTTTCTAAGGCTACTTAGCCATTTTTTCATCCAGAGCTTGTCTTGAGTTGTACATGCATAATTGCTTTGAGTAATTAGTGAGACATCGACCCCAGCCATAGCGTACTCTGTATAAACTAATGAAATCCTGTTGCATGCATCAATTCTTGCAAATTCTAAGTGTAGGAAAGCCTTGCGATAGAAGAATACAATATTCCCTCTGCAATTTGCCATTTCTTATGTCCAAGATGGAAGAATCTTCTACCAGGAGGAAAAGAAGCAGCAATGAGGGCTACCTTGGAGTGCTTCCTAAGAAGAAACCCAATCCTGAACCTAAGGAGAACAAATTCATGTTTAGGGTTTTGCTTCTTAATGGTTTGAATTTAACTCTGTAGTTGGAGGATGCCATGGAAAAGATGTCAATCGCCAAGTTTGGCAGGACTGTTAGGAGAAAAGCTGAGAAATAAATAATAGAAAAGGGGCCAAGAAAAATCCACTGGGGTCCCCAAGTCTATGTGTAAGATGCAATGGGAGAACGAATACTAGGACTTTAGAAGTCATGATTTCTTCGATGGTTTTTGCAGAGACACTACTGGGACAGGAAAACCCAGGCACCGTGCAGCCGGAGGTACAACTATCCGAAAACATTCAAAGTGCTTCACATCCAGGCCCCGATGGTTGATGCTTTCCTAGTATGAAAAACCAGGGCGACAAATGAGCATGGAATCAAGCTCACCAACCATCAACACCCTGAGACTGACAAGTTTCTCAAAGCATATCACCATTTCAACTCTTTCAGAATTCTCAGAATCTCTTAGCAGAATAACCCTTCGAGAATTGTCTCTAATTACTTATTTATCTTATGCATGTTAATTGGCCTGGGAAGGTGGTGTTTATATAGGGTGATGAAGATGAATATTGATACAGAGATGACTGGTCAGCATAATGGAATCATGAGTGGATGTGGGTAGGGATCTCTATTTTCTGCTGAGAATCTAGTCATGCCGCTATTGGAGACATTTACCCAGCATGCACACTTAATTTGGTCAGTTTGGCCTTGTTAAACCACTATCCTAAGTTTTATTGACTTAATTGACATCAGAGGAGCACTGCATGACATTAGCATGAGCACACCCATGCCTACCTTTAGTTAAGGAGGCCAGCTAATCCTTCCCCTTCATTTGGGGAGGCCAACTGGAGCACTCTGGGAATGATCTGAGTGTCATAAATGCACCTATTTGATAACTGATGGTTACAATCAGTTAAGTTAAGTGGTGAAGGCACCTCCATTAATTATTTAATTATTTTTAATGATTATTTATGAACTGGAGCTAACATGGGCACCTACAACCACTTTTGATGACCAGTTTGACTTCAGTTAACCTCATCAGGGTTCATTGGAGTTATTGATGCACTACCACTTGTTGGTTAGCATGAAGTGACATGTATTTGAGCTACTTTCAGTTAGAATCGGTCATTCATTGCACTCCGACTTCATTTAGGACTCAGTTGACTCAATCGGCACTTGATCAATTGGTTAACTAGTGTGTTTACTGTGGCTTACAGTCAATTAAGCTACACCCATTCATTCAATTCGAATGACCTCCTTGGGAATTCGAAATGTCTTGGCATTCATGCACCTTGCATGATCATTGTATTGTATTATTCATTATTCATTGATTACACAAAGCTGCTACTTCCATTGCAGCACCATTTTACCAATTTTATGCATATTTGTTTGTATTCTTTGTGAGAATGTGTTTTCAATTCCTAGACCACTGTGACAAATTAATATGGTATCACAGCTCACAGTGGGATGAAGCTCAAATCTCTCAAAAACAAGGTTTTTGAGAGATCTTGCATGAAAAATTGAGTAAAAGCTCAAAAATCCAGCACTGCACCAGAAGCGAAGGCTTATCACTTAATACCCCAAGTTAAGGAATTTTTGGTCAAGCTTGCTTGATCAATTATGTTGGGTGTGATGAAAGCCTAAAATGTGCAGGTTGTTCAACCTTATGGTGCCCCTTTTATTGTGATTTGCATGTTTTAACAGGTGAAAAGCATTCGCTCCAACAGTTTCATATGGCTTCTTCCGTAGAACTCTTGACTCCGTTCAATTTCCATTCATGGAAAGGAGACATGGAGATCTAGCTATGTGCCAGAGGAATCTATAGGGTCACTATGGACACTGAAGAAGAGACTGCTTCTGTGACAGACAAATATAGATTCTTGAACAAGAAAGATGAAGCATTCGGATTCTTGTGCCTCTCTGTTTCTCGGGATCTTCTTTTCCATCTCTCGAGATTGAATAGTCCAAAGGAAATTTGGGACAAATTGGAAACCCTGTATGGAAAGCAGGATTATTTGAGAGTATAACAACTTGAAAATGAGTTGATGTCTCTCCAACCTTCCAATTTTGAGACCTTGAATGATTTTTTCTCAAATTTCAAGCACATTGTCTTACTATTGAAGCAATGTAAGGTGGAGAAGGAGGATGATCAGCTCATCTTCGTCGTACTCTCCAAACTTGGAGCTGATTACTTGGTGTTTGTATCTACATTCTGTGCGAGGAATCTCACAACCCTTGGATGGAAGATGCCTTCACTCAATGCCTTCATTGAGTCCCTAATAAGTTAACATGATAAGCTTGTCGAGATGGGGATCATCAGGTCTTCCCATGATCAAGCCCTCTATGTCTCAGGGCCCAAATATCTGAAGGGTAAAGGAAAGCAACAGAAGAACCCAAAAACCAAATTTGAAGCTCCTAAGCCTAAAGTTGAAAACCAGCAGCATGAAGATCCTTCCGGCTCAAAAAAGAACAAAGGAAAATGGCATAATGGAAAGGAAAAATTCAAGTGTTCATACTATGGGAAGGGATTCCATCTTGAACATGCCTGCATGAAAAAGAAACTTGATGAAGCTACTTCTCTTCTTGAGAAAAATCACATCAATCTTCTGGAAAGCTTTCGGAGGAGAGATCAACAAGATCGGGAACCACAACATGAAAGAGGTCATGCCCTCATGGCAAGCACTTCGAAGTCCAAAGAACTCTTGATATATTCTGGAGCTTCGAACCACATGATGGCTGAAAGAGACTCCTTCTCATATTTGGAGACCGGAAAATCCATTCCCATCTACATGGGATATGAATCCACAATCATATCTGAAGGACAAGGTACTGTAGATCTTGAGCATGGTTATTTTTCCAATGTTCTATATGTACCATCTCTTGCATCAAACCTCCTAATTCTTTATCTAATGACACATATGGGAGTACCCAAGAGAGTATTCTTTATCCTAGATGATGTAGATATCACAGAACTTGCATCCGGAAAACTTGTAGCAAAAGGCCTTGCAAACCATCATGCAAAAGCCTACGAGTTCTCCCATTTTGTGGCGGATGCAAAGCCCACCGCATTGTTGACTCATGGAAATGAAGTTAGTAGACTGTGGCATGAGGGTTTTGACCATATAAACTTGAATTACAGCAATTACAGAAGATTTCTATGGTTGAAGGCCTCGCGGTCATCAAAGCCACCACTGGAATTTGCAAGGGTTGTGTTGTTGGAAAGCACCCTGAGCATAAGTTCGATCGGGGGAAGGCAAGACGAGCATCATGCATCTTGGGACTAATACATTATGATATCAATGGTCCCATGCCTATCACATCGATGAATGGATCAAGGTACGTTCTTACTTTCATTGATGACTTTTCCAGATACACATGGGTCTTTTTTATCAAAAAGAAGTCGAAAGTCTTGGAAAAATTCACTGAATTGAAGGCCTTGATTTAGAATGCACCTTGCCAAAAGATAAATATCTTGATATATGATAATGGAGGGGAGTATGTTAGTAATTATTTAGTACATATATGTTCCCAAAGTGGTATTCAAATCCAGCATTCAGTCCCCTACACTCCCCAGCAGAATGGTGTAACGGAGAGAAAGAATCAGTCTCTCAAGGAGATGACCACCTATATGTTGGAATCAAAGAAGTTGGCTGCAAATTTGTGGGATGAAGCCATCCATGCTGCATCACATATTCAGAATAGAGTGCCACACTCATCCATGAAAGGGAATACCCCTTTCGAAGCATACTTTAGACACAAGCCGGATGTGTCAAATCTGTGGGTGTTTGGGTCCACTACATGGGCCCGAATTCCACTTGATAAAAGGAGGGATTTGCAACCGCAAAGCATAGAATATCTATTTATTGGATATCCTAATGAATGAAAAGGTTTCAAGCTACTAGATATCAAAACAAAGTAGATCATCATTGAAAGGAGTGTCAAGTTCGATGAGCCTCTTCAAGAGGTAGAACTAGTGAAGGAGAAAACTGCTGAATTTCCTTCCTATTCTACTGAATATTTGGATGATGTAATTGGGGGTGACGACCCTGATTTGGATCCTTTGATTTCTAATATCAGTGTACAGTAAACATCAGATTCTGAATCAGAACCTGAAGTACAAAATCTTCTCCCAACTTGGGCTCGACAGATACTCTCCTCCGCAGGAGATAACATTGGAAATCTGGATGATCCAAGGAGAACCCGGTCCATTGCAACTTCTAGAGAGTTAGATAAAGTATTGTGGATGATAAGGAGGCAACATAATTCCATAAATTTAGGTATTTGTGAGAAAAACTAGTTTTTTGCTAATACACAGTTAGGGTTCGTTAAGAACATTTTGTATATATTCTTCATGTTTGGCAATGTAGGGGTTCATAGTTTGACAAAAAGAAACAATATTTGTAGTGAAATGTTCGTCTGAGCTGGAAAAAATTATCAATGTAGAAGTACAAAGTTTTTCAAAGAAGAGATTCATGTGCCAATATTTCTCGGTGTGTGTTTTCCTTTGTAAATGTTTTCTTTCTAAGTTTTCCATTTATATATGTTGTCTTGAATGAAAATATATGATTCACGATTCATCCTCTCATAGGAAGCTTTCATTTCATCCATAATGTTTTGTTTGTAAGTTTTCCATTTATATATGTTGTCTTGAATGAAAATATATGATTCACAATTCATCCTGTGATAGGAAGCTTTGATTTCATCCATATTCAAATGTTTTCACCCATTCCTCTAAAGTTAGACAAAATTCATTCTATCTAATGCTTTTTGTTAGTAGACTGTAATTCTCATATCTACCACCATTCCTAAATGATTCCACTACCACTCATTGATAATTCTTATCGATACTCAGCCTTTGACTCGATGCCCATTGATAACTCTTGTACATTCATCACAAAGAGCATGCAAACTATGTGGAAGGAGGAGCCCACAAGGGATGTTAAAACAAGTACCAAATGCAACTGAGCAGCTAGAAACAAAGTAGTCAAGTGCTACATCTATCACCCAGGTGGTGTAAGGAAGCCATATTTTCCCAAATCTCCATAAATTCAACCTAAAAATAAAAATTATAGAGACACTTTCCGAGGCGTCAAAGACAATAGATAAAACACCCCAAAAAAATTGTATATGTGATATAAATTATGTACAGTCCATACAATCTTACAATATGTGAGTATAGGCATACAATTGGAAAAAATAGTTGCGCAACAAATCTATCGGAAACCCTGCAAATTCCTACTTTGTTTTCTTAAATCTCTTATTTAACCTAGAAAAATATTTATATTCCACTTTAAATCAAAATAAAATCTAATTCCCTTGAAATATGAATCTAGCATTTGAATCAAGCAAAATAATGATGTCATTCTTTGAAACTAGAAATACAATACCTAAATTCGAGTTGTTTGTAAACTCGCCAACTTCTTGATGTGTATGGAACAAAGAGTTTTGATTAGCCATTGAACTTGGTCACATCCAGGCCTTTCTGTTGTTTTGCATCAACTTCCTCGCTAAGACATGATACCATGTTATGAAGACTAAACACAAAGAAACCATAAACACATATATAATGTTAGTGGTTATGATACCATGTTATGAAGACTAAACACAAAGAAACCATAAACACGTACATAAAGTCATCGAGTGACTTTATTAATAGGCCTAATTCTATAATCTAGATGATGTTTATATTATAACAAAAGGATAAAATGAAGAGGCAATGGCTCACAAACTTGAAATTTATGTTATTCTAGTATCTAGATCCTTAAGAACCATAGGAATATATGGGACTAAGGGAAGTGAGTGGTATTCCATGGGTTCACCTTCCATGAGGTACTCACTTTTGTTTGTTCTAATATCCATAGATGGGGCACAACCTTCCAACTAGTCAATGATTAAAAGGAAGGAGAAGTAAGAAGAAAACAAGGTAGTGCAAAAGTGTCTCTTTTAGAGTGAAATACCTTTGAGAATTAAAAATAACAATCATTTCTTCTAGTTTATGTTTGAATTTGTTTCTATTTTTGGCCCATGGTATAAGGCATGTGCCTACGAGGAGTTTCAAGGATAGATAATTAAAGTGGAAAAGGATGATATCAACACTATATTGAGGGATCAAAGGAAGTTATGTGAGGCCACTAGATGGAGAGTGATATTTGATGGTTGGATAGTTGGGAAGGGAAGGACCCTCTTTAATTTTTTGGTACATTGTCTTGGGGGTGCAATGTTTATTAAATTCGTCAATGCATAAACATGTTGGAACCCAATGTTATGCAGGTTCATCACACTCCTGGATCTTCTTGAGACAGTCAGTCAATAGGAAAGAGTTGGCTAGCAAATCAGTTGACTGGAAGATTAAATGGGAGATTCAAAGGCTTGACTAAATGGTCGATGAGGGTATGTTCAGATCAACTACAACAACTGATTAAAATATGAGATGTTATAGATTTGGTTGAAATAGTTAGAACCAATGACCATTATTTGTGGAGACTATAAATGAATGACCCTATGGGTTGTAATTATATTATTGATATTGATTTGTGTTCATGTTAAATAATGAATTGCGATGTTCTGATCATAATGCATTGTGCCGAAGTGCTGTAACATCGTCCTAAAACACCACCTTTATTCTTGGAATATTGTTCCCTTTTGCTATTTTCTTTTTTGTTATATGGTTCATATGAAGAGGACCCCCAACATGGTATTAGAGTTGTTGGTTTTTGTCTAGCGTTGTTGTCTATGAATCATGTTGAGTCAAAAGTAGGTTGATTGATTGCGGGTTGAATATTTTTTTAAACTTTACCTCTTCTTGAACTTTGATATGATCTATTTAATCAAAAGGATGAATTTCAATATAGAACCCGTGCTTTTGAATGGGCATAGTATGCAATGTTGGAACCATATATAGCGACGTTTTTAAAGAAAAAGAGGTTTTGTAAATATATGAAGGTCACTATTCTAGATCCTAAGGATGACCAGTCTAAGTTTGTCATCAACAAAAACGAAGGATGAGGTTATTGTGGCCATCATGACCTACATTTCGAGAAAGAATTTCTTTCACATAATTGGGATCAAATGTTCTCATGTTGTTTCGTATAAGTTTAATTTATTGTTCAACAAGGTTAATGAAAGTCAAGCAATGCGGTTAGAGAAATATTTGATCTCTTTGGAACCCTGTTCCTTTGAAAGAATTGAGGAATATTTAGCTTGCATGAAGGAGATACAGCTAAAATTGGGAGAATGTGGTAAGGATTTTCCAAAGAAAGATGGATAGTTCATTTATAAAAAGGTTTTCAAGGAGGTAATGAAATTATGCTTAAGAAATTTCCTATTAATATTCAAGATCACGAATAGACTTTTATGTGTGATAATTAGAAATGGCCTACACTAATGGGTATTTTTTTCAATGTGTAAAATTTGAGTATGTCCATTAGAGGAAATTTGGGGTCTAAAATGGGCCTTATAAGAAAACGTGCCAAAAAAAGTTTTTGTGAGTTGGAATTCAAGAACCAATAGAATTTCAATAA